>JAWWEM010039237.1:0-14075 GCA_035582935.1 Ormyrus thymus
AGAGGACATGACCTGTTGTCGATACCTCAATTAAGGAAGAAAAAAAAAAAAAAAAAAAAAATAAGTCCGCAGTAAATACCACCGAGGTTCGCCGTTTTATCTATTCGATGTATTATGCGTGGAAAAATCCGTGACTCGTTAGTATCGGAGTAAGATAAAGATTAAAAATTCCCAAACGCTCTTTATTTACTTCAATGATTTTATACTCCAACTCTCGTGGATCGCTGCGAAAATTTTATCCCATGTAATTATAATGAAAAGGAAAAACATTATAATACTAATACCTGCTGTTCTTAATTGCAGGTTATAGCTATTCATATGGGACTCGATACGCGAATGTTTTCATCCTTATGGAAAGATAAAGCTATGATAGAAGCAAATTTGGCCGTGTTGCACAGTTTTCAGGTAAATTACAGTAGTTTAGTACAATATTTTATTATAACTTTAAAATTAATTTCTACGAAAATATAAACTAAGGCAACTATGGTTTACCTCTTTAAAATTATTTTCTACGAAAGTATAAACTAAGGCACGTGTGGATTATTTTTACAATCTTATTTTTGGTAATACAGATATCAAAAGTATTTTTTATTTATGAAGAAAGTAATTAAATATATTCTCTTCATACAGCGGTGATTAAATGACCTCTCGGAAAGGTATTAAATTTTTATAAAAATTAAAAAATTTCACACTTCAATCTAATGCAAAATTAATACTTTATTTTATACCTATTCAAGCTTTACACTAAAGACTTCGATTATAACTATGTAGAAACAAACAAAAGACTAAGTCCAATATCGATTTTTGGATTTCTAGACGACCGTCTTGCGAGCCCGGTAAGTACAGAGTGATCTGCTCGCGCTTTCGCCTCGCCGAAGTTGGTTCCTAGCCTATGGGCTGACGCCACAAAGCTGCCCTGTCAACTCCGCGCGGAGACTTTGGTCATTACGCCGCTCTGACCTTTCCAAAATTCAATTTCGTACACCAAAATGCGTATTTGTCGCCCCGCCTCCCCCCACGCTTCAGTTTATTCGCAACAATTCTCCCCCCGTACGAAATCCTACTTTTGTACCGATTCCTCGCTAATAATTTGGATTAACTTATGAAGTGGTCGCACATACTCTTCGCTCGCTGTGCGGACTTTTGCAACTCTACATACACCATCGACGCCCTTATACAATTCAATCACACGGCCTTTTTTCCACACATTCGTAAGGGTTGGTACATACTCGCGTAGCCACCGTTTCCAAAATGCATCCGCAAACACTTGTGCTATTCGCCTCTGCTTTCGCAAACACACTGCCTGCACATCATACTTTCCCAATTTTAATTCACCTGATGACGAACCGATCAAAAAATGATTTGGCGTTAACGCTTCGTTATCGCGCGGGTCGACTGAAACATGTGTGAGCGGGTGCGAATTTGCAGAGTACTCGATTTCTGTAAACAGCGTATACAATACTTCTTCGCTTGGCTCCCGTTCTTTCGTTACATACAAAGCTGTTTTCACCGATCTTATTAAGCGCTCCCACGCGCCGCGCATGTGCGGTGCGTCAGGTGGATTGAATATCCATCTCATACCACTTTGAAGTGCGTCTTCTCGTTGCTCGGACTGACTTATCTTCGCCATCTCGTCCTTCAATTCCTTGCACGCCCCACGAAAATTCGTTCCATTGTCGCTGTAGATGTAAGACGTACGCCCGCGATAGCTGCCAACCGCAGTAGGACCATTATCCCGGAGCTCGTTTGTTAAAGACGCCGCTATCTCAATGTGTGTTGCGCCCCAACGTTTCTCTCGGCGCCTGCCTATCTTTACAATCATAGGATCGAAATAATCCACGCCGCAATGCGTGAACGGCCTTAGCCTGTATGCCAAACGACTTTCGGGCAATGGAGCAATAATAGGATTTTTCGGCTTTCCTCGTCGTAGCTTACAAATAATGTACTTAAATACAATAGAACGTAATGCATTTCTTAATCCTAACATATACAATCTTTGTCGCTGCTCATTGATAACAGTCTCGTTATTTGCATGGTAAAAACGCTTATGTTATTCTTTTATAAGGAGCTTTACTGTCGGGTGTTTGCTTGACAATATCAGCTCATTGTTAAATTCAACTTCTAAAATTCGTGTTACTCTGCTGTGCGCTCTCAGCAATCCGCTCGCATCCAAAATCGGTTCAACATTTAACAAAGAGGCCAATTCGTTGTCAAAGAGGCCAATTCGTTGGGAAAACAATTCGCTTGTATTTCACGGAACCAAAATTCTTCTTCACTTATTCCAGTACAATCTCGACATTCTATCTTTTCCAATCTTCTTCTGTTTCTAACACGATTCCACCACTTGATCGCACATTTTTGTACACGCCTTGCCACGGCTAATAAATCGCGCCAGCCTAAGAACTAACCGGGTCCAACAAACCAGAGATCAGTCTCGTCAGTTGTTTTCTTCGTCCAGCGCGTCGCACGATTGGCTGGATTTTCCTGGGTTGGGACCCAGTGCCATTCGGAACACTTCCAAAGTTCGCCGATTTCGGCTTGTCGATTTGCAACAAATACTTGCCGTAATCGCCGTTCCGTTTTTATCCATTGAAGGATTGTGCTTGAGCCGGACCCTGGCATTCGCTTATTTATTTTGACTTTTAGCTCGTCTGCTACACTTTTGACTAATCGCGCTCCTAATAATGCCACCCGTAACTCGAATCTCGGCACAGACATAGGATTTAAGGGCGCGACTCTCGATTTTGCTGTGACAAGCGCGATGTGTACCGTCTCGTACGGAAAAACGAATCACGCATATACTACCGTTGAGTAGGCTCTCAAGCTTGCATCGCAAAATACGTGCAGTTGCGCGCTTGCGTACGATTCATTCTTAGACGTAATGCACCTCGGGATTTTCCACGTTGCGATGGCTCGTAAATTATCAATCTATGCGAGTCCCTCGGCTCACTCGTCTCCTCGTCCCTTGTCTCACTCTACGCCGCTACGCCAAATCTCTTGCATTAAAATACGCGACTTCACGCGGTAAACTGGGATAATAAAACAAATGCGTTGTAAACCGACATTATTATTTTCAAAAATGTGCGCTTTGTGGGCTTTCTAAATCCGCACACTATGTCTTGCGGCTGTTACTCCGCGCCGACGTTAAATCCGAACATGTCAGATTCCTCATTCCAAACTCGATCGCAGAACCGCGTTTTACCTGAGCCGCTGCTGCGTGCTTCTAGCGGCACATCAGCTAACGCATTTGAGTCGTTACTTGCCCACCTATGCATCTGAAATTTCGCCCCCGTATTTATTTCTATAAAGTCCTTGACGAGTTTTGCGGCCTCTTCTGCATTTTTCTTGCTCGACAAAAATCATCAGAATAACTGTCTTCTTGAATGCGCTCGGCAGCGACCGGTTTGACTTTTGCGAATATTTGCGGGTTCTTGTCTTTCACGTATATCGCGCTGCATTGGGACGGCTATATGTGAAAAAGTAGAGCCGTTATTTCAAATTCTTCTGGTGATCTATTTCTATCTTTACCGCGATAAGGGAAGGTCTGTGCCTCGAGATTCTGCTTGATAATCTTAACACGCATTTACATATCCAATAAATCGCCTTTTACTGCGACCGCGGCACGACGAAAGCGCAACATGACTCCAGGCAATAGCTTCAAAACATCAGGGCCGGACTCTAGTTGAATATTTAGGCTTACTCCCCCCGATTTCTCGGCTGCGCCGAAAACTATTCTTACTTTATCGGGCTTCTTTGGATTGGTGATGCCGAAGTGTGGTAAATAACATCGCCGCGATTTCGTGTTATCGTCACAGTCGACCCTTCTCGCGTAACCTTTGCCGATCAGCCACTGCATTTCGCATTAATAAAGTATCGCTATCAACTTCTACCCGCGAGTCCTCTTTTCAAAGCGTCGCCTCTCGTACGCCGAAATTATTGAAATCGAAATATTCCCGCATAAGTTCTTCGAGGCGGCTTTCTTCTCTAGTATTTTTGAACTCACCGCTGTTTACGCAGATCGTGTTCCGCGAGTTTGCAGCGCACCGCCACGCAATTCCGTGAACTACCCAACCAAGAAAGGTTAGAGATATCGCTAACGAACTTTTAGGAAACATCCGCGTTTCTTTCGTCACAAGTAGATTCCAGTTATCCTGGCCTATTAAGATCGCTGGCCGCACGTTATTGTACAACTGTATAAACGCGTTCGCGCTCTTAGCGATATGCCGAACTAAATTCTCGCTTAATTTTTGTGTCCGTAAACTTAACTCCGATACAGCTACGACGTTATTTATTTCAATTTCTCCTGAGTCGCAGAATAAACTAAAAACAACCTTTTCAAATGGCGCGGTCGTGATTTCACGACCATTGATGCCGGTTAGTTTTAACAATATTTTAATGCCTTTCACGCCTATGCGTCGCGTAATCGTGCTGAGCCCGAGGAACCGGATATTTCGACCGGCAATATTTTTAAAAGTGTATTGGAAATTTCTAGTCATGCCGACCTACGATTATCAACTTTAACGCTGTCGATTTATTGGATCTCGGCTCCTTTTGGCGAATCTCGCTTGCCTTTGTAAGAGACGTTTACATTGTAAGGCTTCGACGTATACAATAACGTATGCTGCCTTCTTTTACACTGAGCACAATTTCCGCTGGTATAATTAGCTTGTACGTGCCCAGATTCTAAACACACGTAACAAAGGTGGAATTTTCTTGCTAAAAAACGCCTTGGATCGACAGATGCTCGGGCAAAGGCCCGAGGGCATTTCGTTATCTTGTAGTTATCTCTGTTACATATATCGCACATATTTCGATGCTTTTTTTGATTTTCCACGCGCTAATCACACGCTGCGGGCTTGTGCTGCGCCTCTCGGCTTCTCTGAGCAGAAAATCTGCCAATTTGCTTAATTTGGGTATCTTTTCCGTGACTTCCGCCGTGTATTTGTTGTATGCATATCTGAGCGCGGACGGCAACTTATTTCCTATGTCTTGCGCTGATTCCGGGCTATACAAATATCAATCGAGTTCTACTGATTTGAGCGCCGATACAGTATCTTTTAACTTTGACGCGAACTGCGGTAACGAGATTTTTCTCGACCCAATGTTAGGCAATGCCTTTATTTGCGCGATTACTTCTCTCGCGACGGATAGTTTATTGCCGAAATGCAATTCAAGCGTTTTCATGATTCCCGCGGCGTCTCGACTTGTCGCTAATAGAGTTTTCACAGCTTCGCGCGCTTTTCCTTGTAACACCCGAAATAATCGCAAACATTCTCTTGATCTGTGTACCGCCGCGCTCGTACGTTGATTCGAAGGTCTGTTTAAAATATAGCCGTTCAAGCAGATCTCCGGAAAACACGGGCAATTCTTTCCCGGAAGTTAATCTATTCACCAATCGCGAATTTCCCTCGGACAAAGACGTTTCTTGTCTTGGCGAGAAATGGATGAATGTCGGGAAGCGAGAAGACGAACAGCTCCCTGAACCACCCTTTGGACTGCTCCCTCCAGTCATAATGAACAGAGCCGGCGGAGGCGATGGAGCTGGCGGAGCCGGTGGAGCCGGTGGAGGCAACAACATAAAAAACGGAGGCAACCAACGGGCACCAGTCATACCCCCCGCTCTCCAAAACTGGGAAGCCTTCTGTCAGGCTCTATACGGGAACAGACCTTCTTACCGGAATTTTACGGTCGGCCGCATGAGGATCCAACTCGATATTTACAACGATGTGAAAAATACCTCGCCGCCTACCAGTTGCCCAAAGCTCAGAGGACTAAAGTCATCGAAAAGGGGCTACGAGGCGAAGCTGAAAAATGGTGGCAGTGCTACAAATTCTTGGACTTCGAGTGGCAGAGATATCGAGAGCTGCTAGAGGATCGCTTCAATAGTAGCATCATTAAAAGCGAGCTGACTGCCTCTCTCTATTCGAGAAAGGTGAACGCGAAAATGTAGCCTTCCTTCAGGAGAAATATCTACTTTTTCAACGCATACGACCCGAAGAAACAAAGGCACAGAGGGTACAAGTAATGATCAACTTGATCAAACCATGCTTGCGGAAGACCCTACGTCCACTAGACATCAACAACTTTCCCAACACGACGACATTCAGTCCAAGGCCTCCAAGTCGAGCCCGCAAGCCAAAGAGGAACACTCGGCAAACCACAAAGACAAAATAACAAAAGCTGAACTTAGCCTACCTAAATGCTGGCACAGCCCGGGCCGGCATTTCAACAAAGACTGCGAAGTCTACAAGGCGAAACAAAGAGAGCAGTCGGAAAACTGTCGGCAAGCGCAGGAATCTCCAGCCACCGGCGCCAAGAGCAGCAACGAGGACCGGAGACCAACACCTGCTGCACCTCCTCAAGGCTCCCGAGAATAAAGGTATACGTAGGGCAACAGGAAGTGATAGCACGTGTGAATCCGGCCGCCACGGACAACGTGATCCATCCATCTATTCTTCCTCAAAAACAATAGATTAAGAGGAAAAAGCATTCCATGGACTTAGCATCAGAAGAAATGCGGCTCATAATCACGGGTGAAACTCAGCTACGAATCTACATTCAAGAGAAACCCTTCGATATGCAGTTCCTCGTCGCCCCTCGGTCACGGCACTCATTAGTGCTCAGTCTTTTCTGGCTAGAGGAGGAGCAAGGCATCCTGGACTTAACTCGCGGCATGCTCTATCTAAGACAGAAAGGACGTATCACAGTTCCACTGATACGAGCTCTGCGCCAGCAAACGGAGAAATCCTCCATCGACAAGGAACTAATCAAATATGGGCTTGACGGCTCCCACCAGGACGCTCTCTTCAAACACCTTCAACAACACGTCGAAGTTTTCACGCCGCTGAGCTAGAATCTTCCTCAGACACGTACCGTGCAGCATAAAATACGTGTCACTTCGGATCAACCTTTCTGGCTGCCTATGTACCGTTACTCTGATCAAAAGAGCGCTCATTGACAAGCAGGTGCAGGAAATGTTGGCCAACGGAATTATTGAGCCAAGCACCTCACCATACAGCTCGTCCATCGTTCTGGCACAGAAGAAGGATGGTCAACCACGCTTCTGCGTGGACTACCGGTGACTCAATGGCATATCAGAGGACTACCCTCAACCCATTCCAAATATACCCAACGCACTCAAGGACGTAGGAAACGCAAAGAGCTTCTCAACACTGGATCTAAAGAGCGGTTATTAGCAGATCCCCATGGAGCCGGCATCAAAGAAATACACTGCCATCGCTACTCCATCAAGCCGATCTTACCAATTCCGGGTCATGCCGTTTGGACTCAAGGGAACACCAGGAACTTTCCAACGATTGATGAGCCAAGAAGTACTCACCGGCTACGTCGGGAAGTTCTGCATCGTCTATCTAGACGACATTATTATATATTCTCAGGACGTCGCAGACCATCTCCATCACCTAGCGCTCGTGCTAGAGAGGCTCAGCATTCACAATTTGACGGTTCCTTTGGAGAAATGCCGATTTGGAAAGGAGCGCTTAGAGTACCTAGGGCATATCGTTACTATGAATGGAAACAAAGTCCATCCAGTCTACGTCCAGGCAATTATCGGAGCACCCGCTTTCAAGACAAAGCGCCAGCTTCAATCGTTCCTGGGTACATGCAACTGGTTACGGGAGTATATCCCGCACTATTCGCTCCTTTCCGCACCTTTAACCGATCTAATCACGAAGAAACAAGGCTTTCGCTGGAGCACAGGAACTCAAGAAGCCTTTGAGAGGCTAAAGGAAGCTTTCAATCAGCCGCTTAAGCTCTCGTGGCCTGATCCTACTCTACCCTACGTTTTACAGACAGACGCCAGCGCTTCTGGGATGGGAGCAGTGCTCTATCGATCTCGGCCAGACGGATGGAAGAACATCATTAGCTACTCCAGCACTAAATTTAAGCCAGCTGAGACTCGTTACTACAGCAACGAGCAGGAGTGTCTTGCCGTCGTCTGGGCGGTTAAGAAATACCGCGATCTTCTGGAAGATCAGCCTTTTACCTTAAGGAAAAAGGTCAATAAGGGTCTCACCTGGCTCTACTGTTTCAAGGAGACAAGGGACAAGCTCAAACGATGGGTTCTGCTCCTTCAAGAGTTCAACATGAAAGTTGAACATTGCCCAGGGAAAGAGAATCAACTGGCCCACCTTTTATCCCGTAGAAGCCCTGTAGAAGAGGTTACAGAGACATTGAACGGTCAAGAGCGACTTCTTCCTCCAAAGCACCAACACAGAGCGGAGACAGAGAGAGCGATCTCTGCTATCGACTCCCACACCTTGACGGATAAAATTAGGACTGCTCAACAGGAGGACCCTGACCTGAGAAAATTGGCTAGGCGCTACCTAGAACTCGCTCAGCAGAAGGAGCTCACGGACGAAGAACGATGGATCATCGATACGTACAGGAACGTGGTTGGGGTGCTACGGAAGCGCGACAATATCGACAGCCCATTCAAGATTCTGGTCCCGCAAGCAGCCGTAGCAAGAGTCCTGTACGAGTTTCATGACTCCAAGTACGCAGGGCATCCCGGAGTCGAAGAAACTCTTAGGGCCATATTGGAAAATCACCGCTGGTCTAAGATGCGCAACGAGATCCTGGACTCGGGGCAGCGCCCTCCAGAAAAGCCCTGCGATACAGTCTCCGCCTATTTGATGGACCCCATGCTCCTCAAAAGGGTGAAGATTCATACTCGTCGTGACCGACATGTTCAGCCGATGGGTCGAAGCCTTCCCCATCGGATTGTCCGATGCCAGCCGAGCTATCTGCATCATCGAAGAAGAGGTCTTCTCATGTTAGGGTTTCCCACGCGCCATTTTGTCCGACATCGGACCTCTGTTTACCAGCAGAGCCTCGGAGGAAGCATGTAAACGCTGGGTAACGTAGCACTGGACCACGGCGATCTACCATCCGCGAGCAAACCCCGCGAAAAAACGCAACCAGGAGATTAAAAAAGGCTTGCGACTACACCTACAGGATGAAGACCACAAGAAATGGGATAATCATCTAACTGTCATTTTCTACCAACTCCGTAGCCGTCGCAACGCCGCTACCGGATGCACTCCAGCAAAGCTACTCGTGGGCCGAAACCTGCAGCGTCCAGGGAACTGGCAGTTGCATTACACGCAGAAATCCGACCAACGCTGGAACAACGCGTTACTCAGGCAGCAACCCGTCAATCCCAGTATTAGCAGAAGTACGCACGGGAAGCTACAACCACATCGTTTGGACCCGGCACCATGGTCTACATGAAAACGTATTCCCTCTCCAAGGAACTTGAGCGCCACGCTGGATTCATGGCAAAATGGGCCGGACCATTCTACGCTCAACGACGCATCAGCCCAGACATCTACCTCGTGGCCCAAGCGAGGTCCTTGGTCAAAGTCCACGCTTCGCAAATGAAGTCGGCGTACGTCGATGAATCAGCCAGCGATGGCCAGCAGGTCGTCACCCCCACTGATAGCCCCAGAGTTATCCCTATCAAATCCAGCGACAGCCAGGAGGCTGCCGCCGGTTTTTTCAGTGGCCCTGGCGCCACTCCCTGCCTCACCAGCAATGGCCAGGAGGCTGCTGCTCCCTACGGTAGCGTATCCGCTACCTACCACTTCACCGACAATGGCCAGGAGGCCGTCGCTACCACCAGTGGCCCCAGCGCCGCTCCCACTTTCATCAGCAATGGCCAGGAGGCTATTGTACCCATTTACGGTGGCGTAGCCGCCACTCCCTACCACACCGGCAATGGCCAGGAGGCCGTTGCTCCCATCGGTAGTCAGGAAGCTACCGCCCAGGGCAGTAGAGCTGCCAAACTAGCCGACGATCTACCCGAGATCCTCAGCCGACGCGGTCAGAAGATCGTCAGAACCAGGCAAGGTCGGAAGATCTTCGCGCGACTCGACGTTCCAGAGAACACCACCGCTACAACCTTCGACCAAGGAAAAAGTAAAAGTGTTTAAAAGACTTTGCGATTTAATAAACAAAGACATTGCGGTCAATGAAAGTGTGTATAAAGACATTGCGATCCAAATTGCGAACCTGCGATACAACTGCGTTTTACGAGCATTGCGAGCTCCCCGACATTGCGTTAAAACTAGACTGCCAGCCTCCAAAATACCGTGTAATAATTATAAATTAATAATTAATAATTAATATTAGTCTCTACGCCTAGTTTTAGGCTCCAAAAATGTAAATACAATCGAACTTGCGGTTCGAGTTGCCCGCCGCCCGAACCAAA
This sequence comes from Ormyrus thymus, assembly GCA_035582935.1. Taxonomy (NCBI): domain Eukaryota; kingdom Metazoa; phylum Arthropoda; class Insecta; order Hymenoptera; family Ormyridae; genus Ormyrus; species Ormyrus thymus. Next base: position 10,232 of record JAWWEM010039237.1, read on the forward strand.
CACGCACAAGAGTAGTACAAGCGCGCCCGCTAGGTGGCGTCGGCCGACCCGCTACAAGGCTAGCGCGGCGAAGGGGCTATATGTACGGAGTTTCTGAGGAAAGGCAACTTTCTCTGTATTAATACAAATGGAAAATAAATCTGTTCTTTTGACCATAAATTGGTCTCTATCAATTTATCAATTTATATCTGGAGGATACCCAAGCCATATTAACTGTCGGAAGGGGACCAGTGCCAGCTCACCTTCGCTAAAGACTACGCGGCAGGAGTTACCGCCACCTTCACGGAGATGGCCGAGAAGGGGGTACAAACAGACGAGTCTCCTCCAACCCGCCGCTCGACGGCTACCCAAACGGAGATCCAGAGTGCCTTCCAGTGGAACACAGCCCAGTTACTCCCCCGGAAGAACCGGATAAAGGCGAACAGAACGGCAAAGGGAGCGGACGAGTGCCAAGCAGCCGTTCTCCGACAACCGACTCGATCCGCTAAGCTGAGTGTGATGAGGATCTAGATCATCGAACCTCCGATCAGCATTACGAGGCAGTCGAACTAGTAGTTCGACTCCTCATCTTTTTAGAGTCGGTTCTTGCGGACCGACCCACCCAATCGAACTTAAACGTGGTAATAAGCTTAATGGTAGACTTTGTCTATCGGCTCAAGTACTTTCGGGAAGTGGAAACAGTCCAGGCACGTAGAGTGCTAGGTGTAGGGTTAGTGCTGTGTCTTCCCACACCCAACTGGAAGCCATGACCCGGAGCTCTCCAAAGGCCTTGGTACACAGCAACCTAGGGAGCTCATATCATAGTTTTATGCAACATATCGTGCAACGTACATAGAGATATAATATAAGATAGATTAGGCAAGCTTGAAAGCGAGAGCGTAACGAAGAAAGAGAAGGAAAGAAAATGAGTATGCGATAGCTATCTTTCTCTGGCAGCTCTCATCTTCTGTCTCTTTCTATTCCTTAAACGATTTCGCTCATTCCCGTCGCGGCGCTTACCTACCCCATGCTATATTATTCATCTATGGCAATGTAACTATTTTTACATTGTAAACAATAATATTGTCAGTCCAATATTGGCCCAATATTAAACCGACACTAGTATCCAAACATGCAAATACAATATCCTAATCTTCTCACACCACGTATGCACCAAAATATAATAAAGTCTTGTTGTTAAATAATAAATATAATTTTTTTATTTAATTTTAACAATTATTAAATTATTCATTCAATTTTAAACATAAGATGCAGTATGTTTGAAACAGTTAGTTCCAAATATCCGCTTTCCACGATTTCACCTCTGTTTTACTAGCATAAGTAAAGAATGTTATGGGCACGTTCGATTGTAAAGTGGTCGCTGGTCGTTCGGTCGTTTCAGTCGTTTCATTTTCCTGATACAGCAAGGAGTTTGTTTGAATCAAGAATTTTGATTGGTCACCGAACAAACCAAATAAGCGAAATGATCGAACCTGAACTGGAACTGACTGACACCGACAATGAGCAGAAATCAGCACTCCATACATAAGTCTTGCGCTTAGTGTAAAATACGCATGTAAAATATTTGAGAGAGAGAAAGAGAAAGAAAGAGAAAGTACTCACAACAACGTACAAGAACAATTTTAAAATCCAAAAGTAAGGCAAAAAATGCCAAAAAATCCATTGTCATCAGTTTTTTATTTACCTCTATGATTTTACCAAAGATTGTTATTGTTATGGCTAAACTGATAATACCATTGCATTCTACGGGGAAAAATACATGGATAATATAAATAATATATAATATTATTTGCAACTAATTTTTAAGATGATTATTCACAAATCAAAGAAAAAGAACAAGGCCTTTCCACATAGACTTACAGAGATAGACTGCACCTCCTGTCTAAAGCTGAGGACGGAATAAAAGAGAGGGCAATAGCTAGGGTCATGCTTTCTCTTTCTAACTCGAAACCATAGATCAATAGAGTTACGAGTTTCTCCCCACCAAACGCTAATTAGAAAGAGAGAGCACAACCCCAGCTATTACCTCTCTCTTTTATTCCGACCTCAGCACTTTAGGCAGGAGGCGCAGTCTATCTTTATAAGTCTATGCCTTTCCCGTATGTTGTAATCTATTTTTCAATTCTTATCTCATATTAAATAGTCAAAAAATATTGGCGACAAGCTTCATACATGTTTTATGTGTATTTTTTTCGTAGAATACAATGGTGCTATCAGTTTTAATTTAACTATGTTTAGTAAGGCAACAGGGGCCAAAAGCAGCTAAAAAAATTCGGTCTTTTACATTTCTAGGCATAACCCACCACTCGAAAGAATCTGAAAAAAATCAAACGCATAAAGCGTATAAATATTCACTTCTTCACAAAATTTTATGCCTGAAACGCAATGAAGCTCAATTATAGAGCGATTTCAATTTTTTTTTTATTTTTTTTAAGGGGATATGATACCGCAGAAATTTCAAAAAATGGAAATTTCTTTTATGATATATTTTGATTGTATATATTATAATCTGTATAAAAATAAATTTTTATGCAAAAATTTAAAAAAAGTAATACGAAAATTTTTATTTTAGATTTTTTGAAATAATTTCTAAAAATGTTATAATTTATTAATAAATGTTATCAGAACAATACAGGGTGTTAATAAAGGACTTATAAAGCCCGGTACCAATGAATAGAGGAGAAAAATCTAAGATATACGTCCATCCTTAATTTTTCGATAGGACGCCTAGTACCGGAGATATGGGCAATTGAAAATTGGACGATTCGTCGCATGAGCGCGCGGCGATAGGAGAAGGCTGGTGGAGAGCCGCGTGGAGTGGGAAGCGGTCGCTCGCCGCGGTCGCCCTCTCCCGCCGTGGCTTCAGCGCTTATGCATGCACCGAGCGCTCTCGGATTCTGCTGTTTCACAGCGCTTCGTCAAAATATTAATCAATTAAGAATTTTAAGATATTGACTAAAATTCTTGTACAACTAAAACTCAAATTTTGAATACAAGAATCATAATCAATCAAGCTTACATTTAATTACACATTTTTAAACTAAATAACTGATTAATTAATAAAGCAAGTTCGAAATTATTTTTAATAAAAAAAAAAAATTAAATTAGTACACTTTCGAATAAACTTTATTTACAACGTACTAAAAAAATCAAAATTTACTTTTGCGTACAAATTAATTATTTCAGCTCATTTAAAAAACTGTACTTAAAGAATATCAAACAATTTCGATATTTTTTAAAAAAGAAGTACCCGATTGCTTAGAAAAGAATTCCTTTTATTTAAGGCGCGGCTCAACATTTTTTAACGGTCATTAAAGAATTTCACTAGACCTTTTTGAGCGAAAAAATGAAACTTGACAGAGACGTCTTAATTCCCAAAACTTGCTTTTTCACATGGAAAAATTGCGATTTAATAGCTCGACGTAGTGTTTTACCACTCCGTTATTGCAAATCGGAAATTTGAAGTACCATTTCCTTTAACCAAAAATAAAGGCTAGGATAGCATCGGGACAATATTTCTAACTTGTTTCGTAAAGTACTAAATTATTATAAGAAAAAGCACTAATTACGTGGAAGAGTCTGTGCATGCAATACATTAAATCTTTAGAAATAAATTTGAATAATCAGCAACTTTTTGGTGCTATTTAAAGTAAATTGGACCAGTCTCAATTTTTTGACAAGCAGCTCAGTATACAAAAATTCTTTTAATTCACAAGGAAGAAAACGAAAATTCGCATTATCTAAATTACATTAAACACATTTGGAGCCTGGTTTTTCCACCTAACCCTTATAAAATAAAAATTTTTACGGACGAAAAATAAGCTTTTGAATATTAAACACATTT
>JAWWEM010039248.1:0-14073 GCA_035582935.1 Ormyrus thymus
CGAGGCGGGTCCGGGATTAACATCGTAGGTGTAATTTTTACCCGAATTTTATTTGTAATTTTTAACCAAAATTTTTCACCGTGTATTAAATATAACGGGGGTATCGCTCCTTTATATTCAAAAACTGGATAGCGTCGCACGTCGGATTGAAATAATACACGCGCCGCGGTACGGCGGCGAAAGCTCGCTCGCCAAGCTTACGGAGCGGCATCCGTAACATTCCAAGAATTCATTCTTCGTTTACATTCGGGTATATTTCGAGGCGGTGTACCTACTCGTACGCATTAGACGGAGAATGCCTCGAGTGTACATTAGATAACGGAGGAGAGAGAGAGAGACTCGGCGTTCCCAGCGTGAAAATACCTGCTCGGGAATGCGCGCTCGCGCGGACGGAGCTGCAAGTGTAACAGTTCCAGAATCGAATCCGCGACCCGCCTCAAACTCTCGCGCCTGCACATCTTCGCGTGCAAATCCGATTGATCCGAGGCGGGAGGGGAGTCTTCGGGAGCTTTTTGTTTATGCTCAGACCTGCTCATGCAGAGCCGCGTTTATGTAGGGAGATTTTAAAGCGCGCTCGCGAGTTACGGGCTCTCTTCGTAACGGCCGAGAAGGAAAGAAGGAAGAAAGGAAGGAGTTTTGCTGCCGCGGGATTCCCGCACGGAGATGCGAGCCAAAGCTCTCCCGGACGTCAGGAGGAGCCCGGGAGTTAACAAGCGCTGCCCCGCGCTCTCGTCCTGAGTGTTTTACGTGCAAGCACAGCTCTCTCTCTGTGTCGAAAAATTTCAGGCTCGAGGTATTTTTCTTACCCGAGAAGCCTCGCCGGAGGAGTTTACCAGATTATTCACGGGTAAAAGTGTTGCTATAGATTCTTGGATCGGACTACGTGCTCAAAGTCGACGAGGAAATCCTTTTTCTATAGATCTTCGCGGGCAAAAAGACTCGCTTAAAAAAGAAACTCCTCGAAAGCCTAAAGAACTCGGTGCTACCGATCCCTTTTTTTTTTTCGGCCGATGAAGCAGTCGCTCGTCAGAGAGTTTCGAGCTTCGGCGGGAAGCCACCGGCCTCCCGTAACTGTCAGCGCGACAGCCCGGTATGCGAGCCGGCGACTCGCCGCGCAATGCGTCATTAATCGCGCACACCTCCAGCACCTGCCGGCAAGGCGCGAGGAGCGAGGGGGGGGAGGAGGAACCCCATTGTTGCCGCGCACAATACGACTAATAGGGCAGCATGTGGCGACGCAACCCCCCCGCCGGCGGGTCGCGCCGTTATGAGCCAGTTGAGCAAACAGGCGGCTCGATAACGCTCCGAGAGTGTCTCGCCTTAATTTGAGTCCCGTAGAGTATTTACTCTTCCGATTCGTTCGCGCCGCGTTTGAACAACCTCGATTCCGAATGGGGACTGTGTTTTGCTTTTGAATTGCTCAACTTCGAATAAGTGTAGACGCTTTGTGGCCTTAAACAAGCGCCTCGAAATTCTACGGAAGGTCTTCGCCGAGGTAAGCGAGGGTTTAAGCACCGACGTACTTTACAAGTCGGTCGGCTCTCTCTCTCTCTCTCTCGCGAAACCTGGCGCAGGTCCAATTTTGACGAGCTCGCGGTTGGCTCCCTCGCGCTCCGTCGTTAGTATACCTATTCATTGGCGCCACTATTTACCGGCCTTTCCCGGCCGCCCTAGAAAACCGCATCGCATCCGTCTTGCAGGCGAGATGCGCGCCGTAAATTGACAAGGGAAACGTGATTTCGAGCCTGACGAATGGGCTTGCGGGCTCGGAGTTGCCCGCTGATGCCTCGTCGGAAGTCGGTTGTTGCGCCCATCGCCGCGCGGTTAATTTCGGTTATTAGTCGTATTAGTTGTTGCTAACAACTCGGCGAAATTCGATAGTCGAAGCGAAAAGGTATTTGTTGGAACGTAAGCAAGTCGGACGAAATACAAAGTCGTAAAATGACTGGCGGCTGGGATTTCGCGAAATTCCAGTCTCAGACTTGCTTTATACACTGCGAAAAATGTCATATAAAAATTTAATACATATCTATGAAAAATTACTATATCTTGATAGTAACGCTGGGACATATTCAAGTTACAACAAATTTTATTATACTCATAAAAAAAATTAATATATTTGCAACAATTTTTCTAACACTCAGTTTAGAAAAATTACTATTTTAAATAGTAAAAATTTTGATGTAGTCTACGTTGTTGTCAATCATAAGAAATTTTGCTATATAATATAGTAAAAGTTCTACACAATATATAGTAAATCAGGGGGGCCACGTGGCTTTCATGGAGGTTATGTTTCAAGCAATTTTATTTTCTATTGCTTTTAAGTTAACAAAACATCAAAAAATCTCGATTTAATTATTATTTTATGCGAATTAATTATATTTTTTTTCGTACCGTATTTATTATTTATTATCATTAAATATTATCATTAAAGTTCTCTTGTGGCCGAAGGTTCCATTTGTATAAGTTCCAAAATTATCATGTCAAGAATCTTGTTTGGATAAGGGGTCAATGCGTCCGATTGCAAATAAGCCGAAAGTCCCGGGATCGAGCCCAGTCGCCGTCAAAAAAAAAAGAATTATTATTTCTATCATTTAATCTGTTTTCACATTAAATTTCAATGCAACATAGTTCTGAAAATATGAACAACGGAAATAAATTTTTTTTAAATTTAAATCGCATTCAAAAAATTTACTACACGGGAATAGCAAAAGATAATATTATTTCAGTATGTCCAAGCGTTACTATATTATATAGTAATTTTTATTACATGATATTTTAAATTTTCTTATGGCATTTTGCTCAGTGTAATATTAGCAGACAAAGCAAGGGACTTTATAGCTCGCCGCTGAAATTTCCCCTGACTGCTGCCGGAGAACCAATAATCGAACTTATATATATATTAATTACTTAACCGAATATTGCATAATCATTAATATGCCTGGCGAACGCAGCCGACATACGTGCGGCGAAAAACACCCTCGATTGCCGTCAAAGTTCGTCGAAAATCAAACCTTGACTTCGAAGCGAAACTCGCTTCACAAAGACCGCACGACGAGAGTACTTCATTTCGCTCGGCGAAATTCCGGGAAATCGATCGGCTCGTCCGCAAATTAGCTCAGTCGGAAGGGGGTTAAAACACGCGCGAGCAGCAAAGGAAAAGGAGAGAGAAGAGAGAGGGAGGGGAGGAAGCCGCTTCCGGGATATTTCAATTAAAGCCTCCACGCACGCTCTCATTAGACAGTCGGGGGCGACTCGCCGCGTTTTAATCGGCTTTGCTCGAACTTCGGAGCGCAATAACGTTTAGCGCGAGCAGCGGCGCCGAGAGTTCTTGTACGGCGACTGCGAGTCCGAGCCTTTGTGCGTACATTTACCGCGCAAAAGCGCACCCGCGACTCCCTTTGGGGATAATTCCAATTGCTTTTCTCGCTCTTGCGCGGCCCGTTTTTGTTTATGCGCAACTACGGCGCGCGGGAAAAGGGCAATTGAAAGCGCCACTTGGCGCTTCGATCGACGGTGGCTCACGATTGCGATAATACGCGCGTTTTGTCGGCTCGGCGAACGCAAGTCTTATTGAAATTCCCGTTCGATCCAAGCGGCGTGTAATTCGAGCGCCTTTCCTTTGCTATTCCGCACAATGGAATCTCACATTATTCCGAGGGATTCCATTAATTAAGGAGCCATCATCCGCTCGATTAATGCTTGAACAAAAATCGTTTGCAAGCCTCGGGAGCGCGCTCGTACCTCGCGGCGGCCGGCTGAAAAGTGCAATTGCTGCTCGGCGGGACCTCGAAAAAGAGCAGAAGAGCGCCGCGCCATTAATATACCCACACAGGCAGCTGCGTACGCGAATATCGCGGCTATCGAGTGGCGCGCGCGTTCTTCCCCCCCCCCCCCAACTTATCCTTACCTACCGCACGCCGTCGCGAGCTCTGTAATTGCGACTCATTAGACGGGAGTTCGAGCAATTTCCACCCGGTCACGTCGTCCTCGGGCCTCTCTTCGTTATTGTCGCTCCTGTATGCGTTATTGCCGAGGGAGAGAGACAGAGTCATTTTCGAGGAGGAATGCGCTTTGGCTTTACGCTGATGTACGTCTACTTGCAACGAAATAACGAAGCATTCCGAATTTTTCAAGTGATTAATCACTTGCGCGATTGAAAGCAAAACAAACGATTCGCAAAGAAAGGGGGGGGGGCATCGCGTAAAATCATCGCCGCGTTTCTGCATTTTCAACGGCGGCATGGCAAATTTGTAAGCCTCAATTTATCGCCATTAACTGTCAATGTTCGTTCGGGCAGACCATTAAATTTTCATCACTCTGCAAAGGCGAAATCTTGCATAAATAACCAGTGCTTAATTATTTTGATCGACGTTCGACAGATGTTAATCCGCTTATATGCTATAGGTATCGCAAACTGCGTCCACTAATTTTCCACACAAAGGAGGTCACTTAACTGTGCGTCACTCACTTGCAGTCTCCCGGACGCGTATAATCGGCAGTGTAAAGTCTGGCGTATTCACCGACTCCACCGAATTTGTCGCAAAAAAAAAGAAAAAAAAAAGAAAAACAATGTGCAGGGAGTTCAGAGCCGAGAATTAGCACGCTGTGTAAATGCAAATAATAATGTGTTTGAATTTCATAACATGCAAGTACTGATTGCATTCATACGGCTGCCTGTTGTACGGACTTTGATGACGCTCGTAAACGAGGCAGTGCACTTTCATTAGCGTGTATTTCGTACAATACGCCAGCACTGTATAAAAATGTTTATAAAATAATTATAAACCCGTAACTATTATTACTCTGACACTATGCATTTAAATTATAGTCGGCTTTTAAATGGATAAATGAATAATCGGTACCGCCTCTATCAATTAAACGCGCGAGTATTCAATCATTACAATACGTATATACTTAATGTGGTCCCATCGACCGTCGTGGCAGAATTATCCTACTCCCGATGCTCTCTTCGAAAGCCCTGTTTGCGCAGTGCATTTCGCTATCCCTCTTACCCCCTCGGGGCATCGCTTCTGCTGCCGGCGGCGAGTCTTCCCTCGAGGGGGAGGAAAGGAGCACTTTTAGACGGGAGGTTATTTCAGTGTTTTTCACGCTCTCCCTTCCCTCTCGCTGGACGAGGTGGGGAGGCCGGCAAAGGGTACCTCCTTTCAATTTTCGCTGTAGCCTAATGTGAGGAATTTCATTAATTATACCGGTAATCGTTGCAAGTGGCTGAACGGAGCTTCTCGAAGCTTAAGTCAATAAAAACTTATTTGAGATCAACGACGTTTCAGGAAAGACTTTCGAGTTGAATTTGTCGGGAACAAAAAGAATTACTTCATAACTGAAAATAAAAATCTCAGATACGAAATCATTTTTGTATTAGACAAAAATTTGGAAACAAAAGTTGGAACACATCCCCCCTCGCCTAGGCTCTTTTGTTTGTTCTGTTTTGGTAATTTTTTTATCAAACAATCTTTATATACGTAGAATTCACATTACTTCCCGTCTAAAAAAAAATGTCTTTGGCCAAAGCTTACATAAAGTCCTTCGCATCAAAGTTTATTAAATTTACGTAAAATTTGGTAAATGAGAATTTCCCAAACAACATATTTAACTTTTCGCCAAACGTTATTACAACCATTATAATCTAAATTATATTTGGGTTATAATGTATAGTCGGCCCAACTGCTACACATTTTAAATATAATTTATTATATATTGTTTATTTTTCATTTATTTTTGTATATATATTTATAAAACCACACGGTATACTCACGTGATCAGATTTTATCGAGAATAAATATACTAAATTTGATAAAAAATATGTTCATTCAAATTTAAATTTTACCTCTGTAGGATTACTTCCAGGGCCGATAGAAATATTTAAACCCTCCCGACGTATCTAAATATTTACTAGTTAATAAATAAATAAGTAAATAAAAATAACTCAATTTATCCTCAGAAAAATAAACTGAAGTTTATAAATTCAATATGATTCCGGTCAGTTCATTGCTATAACCCATCTTTTGACAATAAACGCTGCTCCGAAATTAACAAAAATTTAAATGGCCACTCGGCTGCGAGTTATGCATTAACAGCTCGCGCTCCATTTCAGGGGCGAACCAGTCCAATTAGGTCGTTGTTTATTTGGTAAATCAGACTTTATCAAGAGCGACAATCGCGGAACCGGCTCGCGCAAAATTTCCCGTATTATTGCAATAACGGTTCAGTGCTCGTCGTAAATTCCCGTCTTGCGCGATATATAATGGGACGCCGAGCATCCTAGCCACGTCAGTTTTTATGATCAATCAACCGGCGGCGGCCCTAAAAATCAATGAGGAATCGTAAAGTTGGGAAACTTATGCAAACGAGCCTACTTTTTCCCCTGTTGCTGCCTTATTGTGCACGAGGTTCCCAAGTTTTTACGACCGAATGAAAATTTTTTATTAGTACATGATTCTATGAGTTCAGCTGAAAGTTTAGATCTTGTGCAGGGAAAATCCGAATTTCTCCCAATTTCGCTATTAACGCGCGTACGTTTTCCTTTGTAGAATGGAATTCTAATAGAAAGCTCTCGGATCGGAAAAGGAACCAACGTCTATAAAAAATTTGATAAGAATCTACAAAAATGTGTTAGCAACGCAGACAGATGTTATCGCATTTATGATAGATGCAGGCTCCGCAAAGGAAACGGACTTTCCCATCGCGTGACTGCATTTTGAAAATAATTTAATAATTTAATAATTAAATTAAGAATGCTAATGCGATTCAACGTTTTTCCGTGGCTTTATACCCCTCACGTACGTCGGGACGATTGCTCCTCAGAAAGAACTCGCGCGTAATTAAGCATTCGAGTCGGCCTCTTGATCAAGAGAAGCGCCCAGATTTTCTAGAACGCGTTAGGCGAGCCGATGAAGTCGAGGAAAGAAGCGAGCTGCGAAAGTTCCGCTCGAGCGAACGAATCAGACTTTGCACTTTTGGGGCACGTACGCGAACTCTCGACGTCGAGCGCGAACGCGGCGAGAAAAATTCTCTTTAAGCGGGGATAATTAAATCCGCCGGGGCTCCCTCATAACGTATTCGTTTCGTTAACTTGTCTCTTCCCTCCTGCGTCGTTACGATATCCGTAGCCTCGTTCATATTGACGGAAATCACAATCGGATATCGGCGAGAATCTCTCGAGAGATACCTCCGCCGACTGTCGGAAACTTTCGCAAGTTCCTTTTTTCGCCCGGCGAGCTTCTCGCTCCGGTAGATATATACGCAAGCGGAACTTTGATTCCCATTTACGACGGTCGCTAGTCGATCTTATCGCGATGTGAAACTGATTCTTTCGCCGTCCAACTTTCTCGTCCCTCGCCGATACTCGCTGCACTCTATATTTTCTATATAAAACGTGTGTGTGTGTGTGTGTGTCTGTGGCCATCAGAGTGCTTTCTCCAGAGCTTTCAATTTAGCGGGCCTTAATTACGAACTTTAACCAAGCTGGCATTATTGATAACCCTTCGACTAACGATTAGCCGGCATGCGGAACTGCTTCGCCGACGAAACTTTCGTCAGCTGGAAAAAGTTTCCGCGTGCCGAACGCTGATGCCGATACGCTTCCGGGACACACATCGTCGACTTTTCTAGGGCGCGCATAAAGTGCCAAGCAGTACGAGCCTGCGGCCAGCCAGCGGGCAAAACTTGCCGTGTCGGTTCTCGATGAATAAACCTGTGCGTTTGGCTTTGTGAGCTCGAGAGAGAGAGAGAGAGAGAGAGACAGAGAAAGAGCGGCCGCTATCGGTCTCTTCTGTTTAACCTGCTTCCTCCCTTATCAAACACTCGGCCTTTTCTCCCCGACACCTGCTCGCGCCTTCGTCCCGTCGTCGCGCGAATTTCAGCGCGCCGTTTCGCTGAATTAAGCCCCGTTGACGAGGAGGGAGGGATAGCCTTCTGCAGTAAAAATTTTTTTACGGACCCTTCTCGCTTTCTCTCTGTATGCGATCCTAATTTTCACTTACTTTGATCTTGAAAGAGACGCTTCTTTTTTTATTTTTTGCTCCGCTCTAGTTTTTACGAATTTCCGCGTATAACTCAAGGTATAATAGAATTATGTATTTTTTTAAAAAAAAAAGCGCGAGAGAAATTACATTCTATTTAATTGTTTCTCCAGACCGAAGCAGTTTACATTATTGAAACGCTCGAAAAGGTAATTTCTCAAATTGAGAAACTTGGTGGCTTTAAAAATCTTGGTTAATTAACTTTTTAATTTTTCCCGAGCTCTTCTATTTTTTAATTAGAAATCTGTTATCCCGCGAGAGAGGGAGAGAGAGAAAGGTCAACTTTCAGCGCGCTGATGAAAAGAGCAGTTTTCCGCGGAAAGCGTCTTAATCACGGCGGCGCGTAACAAGAAAATGCTGCTTGTCTCTTAATTCCGGGGGGAAAAAGGAGCCGATCCATCCGGGTCGAGAAACGGCACGGGCAGAGAGAGTTTTTCCGGCAATCGTATCGTTAAGCTTCTCTCTCACCTGGCCGGGGTAATCCTTTAGCGGCCAGCCGCGGAGTATATAACCGTTTGGCTGGCTGCTCTCGGCCCCCTTCCTCGGTTGACCTCTCCTGCCGGCAGCCTTATCTTAAAGCGAGCTTCATCCCTTGAGCTCGTCGAATTTACTGCGGTGCGTTTTCCGCGCTCGCGCCCCAAACCAAGAAATACCGCGTTCCGGCGCTAAGCTCGCCCCGCCACTTTAAGACCTATCCAAGATTCCTGCTTTATCGGCCCTCGCCGCGCGCGAGTTAATAACAGTCATTTATGCGGCTTTCGATCTAATTCCGTCTGCGGCCGGGCGGAAAGTCCGAAAATTCCCTTTCTAATGATTCATTAAAAAGCGAAACTTTCATGCATCGTAGATCCGCCGTAAATCCAGGAAAGTTCGCAGTAAATATTAGAATAAAGTGATAAAGAAAAGTCGGGGAAAAGTAATGGAGAAACACAACTACTAAAGATTAGAGCAATCCAAGGGATAAACGCGGACAATAAAGCTGAGAGAAAAGCTATATCGGCTCCTTTTCCTTTCCCTCCGGACGCGCGGAGCAGAGTAGAATTAACAGTGCAAACAAGCGCTAGAATCTCCTTAATACGACTGTTCTTAATTCGTCCCTTTTCTTTTTATGATTTTCTCGGCTTTCTCTCCCCCGCCTTTGCTCCGATTACGGCTAACGTTATTGGCGACGGTGGAATTTCGCAGGCGCCGAGTGGGGATGTAAGTCGATCGCTGATTAGTGAGGGAAATGGGTTGAGGAGGTTCTTTTTGAATAAAATTACGTACATCTTTAGAACTCGACAATAGTGTAAATAAACTATGTCATATTCATCCACGAGAAAGAAAATATTCTATGGCTGACGAAGTTACTTTCGAAAAAATCGCTTTCAAAAAATTCTCATTTTAACATGTGACTTATGGGCTCGTCGACAAAATCGATGAATACTCCGAAATAAAATAATTAGTCTTCGTGAAACAAAGATAGATTAATAAAAATATTATGTTAGCATATTCAATAAAAAAAAGTTGTGAGTAAAGTACTGAAAATAAGATAAGCATCGAATAGCTACTGCTAACGCGCATACTTCGTTAGTTTGGCAGTAGCGCATCGAAGAAATAGCGTATAATTCAAATAGCCGAATGAAATTATCAATTGGCAGGGACGTAAAAATTACACAGGGTGCCCCGGTAAATCATACTAATTTTTCGCGAATTTTAAGCGGCTTCTTATTCTAACATTTCGACACGATAACAATACGCGCAATTATTACAAAAATTAATAATAATGAGCATTCATTCAAAGCGTCGTCCAAGGTATGTACCCTTCACTTGCTACGACACCAAACGCCGAAGACTCCTTAACTCGCTCTCTTCGACAATTCGTACTTTCCGAGTGCGATGCTCGAATGGAGCAGCGACAGCATTTTCGATCTCAATTAAAACGAGCGCGGTAATAATGAAAAAGTTGGCAAAGACACATGCCTCGGTGATAATAATTCACGGCTTAGTGTCCTTTCTTGGTCCCATCTCGAGGGAGATTCGTACCCCCCCAAACGAGACTTGGGTCGCAGTTTACGGCTCTCAATCCGCGGTAATCTCATTAATGCTCTTCCCGCATAGTCGCAAAAGCTTCGACTGAGGGTACCTTCATTGTCGAATAAAAATTAACGATGACGCAAGCTTTTTAACTAATTATTATTCTAAAATATAGTTGCTTTTATTCGTGGAATGTAAGCATAAATAACATTGAAGCTTGATAATTTTAAAAGTCTACTTAAATTCCGTGACAATGCTACATCACGATTGTTTGTCTAAAAGTAGCGAGTACGTGTTTATAGTTGACTGATTTTTAATTGCAACAATAAATTTTACTAAATAAACTGGACTTTAAAAGCGCTTTAAAAAAAAATTAAATTAACGATCACTTAATAAAAGCACGATAATAATTGTAACGATAAATTATTTGGGAGGAAGCTAAGTGCCAATGAATTGGCAACGGTTGTTTTTTTCACTATTAAACCATGTTCGCGCAATTATTTTTAAACGTATAAGGACTCAAATGAAAGGCTATTTTACTGTCTTTAAAATGGCACTGCTTTTAATTCAGGGTCGCACCCCCGTCTGGTTGGATGCGGTCCTACACGGTACATACATTAGTTTACAATATTAATTTTACAATATTCGGAGTCTGCGTATTATATACGGGCCACACATACACGTATTAGCTACTTTTTCTTCGACCCGAACTCGTGCGGATTTCGTCAGGACATTGTATAAAAATTGAATTATGCAGCAAGATAACAATCAGATGGGCAATTCTTCTTCGTTCAGCGCCTTATACCCGCTGCATTATTTCGCAGCTATTTACCTTTCCGTAACTAAGCAATAAATAAAGCCATCGAACCAGCAATCCATAAGTGACGCACGCGATACGTGTCGCCCCTCCGCCGCCCGTAAACATCCCCTCGTATACGCTTCCGTCGCCGCCGGCCGGGAACCAGCATCGAAATGTTAGTTCAATTAAAGGCCTCACGAAGTAAAAGTCGGACGGCGCAGGGTCCGCGCGCCCCAGAAGCGGGGAAGCCGCGCGCGCCACCCCTTGGGAATCCGATTCTCGAATTAGCTCGTGTTTGGAAACTGAACATCTCTCCCCCCCCCCCTGTTCCGCGCTCCGAATTTCGACAAGCGGGATTCCGTGCTCCGCGATATAAAGAGTCCGGCTTAAGCGCCGAGTACATTATTTTAAAGTACGCGCGGGGCGAGCTCTCGAGAGCTTGCGGGATAATTGATTTTCGGGACCTCGCGGACACGACGGCCGGGAAATGGAACGAAATAAACTGCGGCGAGCCGTGGCAGTACGGTGAAAAAAGAGAGACGAAGCCCCGCGACTCTTTCCGCGAGGCAGAAGCTTCGCGAGTTGTACCGCCGAGATATAACCGCCCCCCAGAGATTTCCATATTCTTCGATCCATTTTTCAGAGCGGCCCTTTTTGGCCCTTTATATACTTTCCGCTCTCCCCGCCTGGTATCTCTACCTGCCTGCTCGCTGCATTTCATTAGTTCATTCGAGAAGAAAAATGATATGTAAATTTCTTCTTTTTTTGGTTGTTTTTTTTTCTTTCAGGAACCGACGTACCGCGGCTTTTATCGCGTCCCGTGCGTTGAGCGCATTGTTTTAAATTACTTTGAGTGAATGCTCAGGGAATGCTAATGCACTTTATGCTATTGTGATATGACTTGACGTTGAAGAATCGCGTTTCGCTGCACGCGGATAATGCCCGGTTATGTACGCATTGTTTTCAAGATTCCGAAAATTTTGCCGGTTCTGGCGTATTAACGGTAAAACTTTCGTTTAATTATCTTGCCTATTTCTTTTTGCAAATAATCTTTCGCCTCCCTAATTTCCCTCCACTTCCAATCGCAAATAAACGCGGCAAAGCGATCTGATCTGAAAGGGAAACGGTCTTTTCCTCGAAAAGAGGGGTGAATTATTCGCAGGATAAAGGCAAAGGGAAAGGAGCAAAAGAGCGAGCAGTTCATAAAAGAGATGTCAGATGCGCCGGGGTGAGGTTTTGAAGAGGGGCGCCTCGCAAGACCTACGCGAAGGATATATTCCGCGCCATATGGCAGCGGCGTCGGCTGTCTAAAGGCGCGTAATTGAAGGCCCCGTCCGTGGATACGGGACTTGCTAAACGAGAGGCGCCTCGGGAGCTTTGCTTCTTTCGGAAAATCAAATCGCTCGCTTTTTCTAAATGAAAAACTAAAGCAAGACTCGAGTCGAATCGATGAAACGTACGAGAAAGCGTTGAAATTTGACGGATGGAAAGTGCTTTTCGTTCGCGAGCCTTCCATCACGTACTAGCGCACGTAACTGGGGGGGGGGGGCGAAAAAAAGGCCACTGCAGAGAGGCGCAAAGTGGCGCGTCGACGAGATTGACAAGGAGGCGGTAGCGGGCGGTGTTCTGGCGAGATTAAGCGAAAATACGAGCGCCATTTGTCGTCCCTCTTTCCCCCTGCCTCCATTTGGGCGCCTCACTCGCGAGAATAAATATAAATTTGATAGCACGTTTAGATAAGCCGCGCGCGCGTGCAGCTTTTTCCTTCTCTTCGCTCGGGAGGCTTAAATCTCGCGGGGCGCAAAAAAGAGCGCGCGATAAATTCGCACGGGGGGGAAGCCTCGCGTGGAAAGTCGCGCGGGGTGTAAGTGGAGAGAGAGAGAGAGGGGAGAAAAGAATGGTAGATACGCCCGGGCGAGGGGCTGCAGAAAAGGAAAAAAAGTTCAAGATGCGCGCGATTGGTAGAGTGAACAATCGCGCGATGAAAGCTTCGGAAAATAAAAGCTGGGGGGTGGAACGTCGTTTCGGCGTCTGCTCCGCGGCGAAGGCGACGATTACCAGCCCGTCTTCCTTCCCGCGGGAGTAAGACTTTTGCCATTCTTCTTTCCTGGCGGGTCGACTCTTTTTTTTTTATTTTTTTTTTTTTTTTTGCGAAAACATTTGGTTTTGGGCTGAGATCCCAGTAGGCGCGGGCTCGTTCCATTTGCTCGATTTGCGGATACCTTTTGCGACCTTTTCTTTTTAATTAAGTTAATGGAGTCAACGCGCTGTGCTTTCATTTGTCAATTTTTCGCGAAATTCATGCTCCCGGGAGCAAAGTTTAACTTTGGCTCAAAGTCCTGAAAACCGTTACTGATTAAAATGCTGCTGAAAGCCCCTTTGCCAGCGTGTGTATCCTCTTAATTAGTAGATCCAATTTGAAAGTCATTTTTTACTTACTTTCTCGCTTGGATTCATTTAATAAGCGTAAAATTCATTACCCAAATTAATCGAGCTTTATGCTGGCTAAATAGCAAATGAGTTACTCGTTATTTAATGTAGTCCTTAGAGGGGTCATCAGGTCTTTTCGAAAAAAATTACGTTCACTCAATGAAAATTAATCATTTAACTTTTTCGGTCAATTATGTAAGGAGAAAAGTAAATCTTTGATTTTTTAAAATAGAATTAGAATGAAAAATAAAAAACTGATTAGCGGACTAAATTTTTTCTTAATGAACAATATCTATACTTGCAACGTCAGGATTCTTGTTAATAATTTTTCTTCCAGCATGTCAATATATACTGTCACACATGATGTAAACCGTTTGTAAAAGTTCCCCTCGCAACTACACTAAGAAAAAAATTTGATTGCATCAATGGAATTTTACTATTAACTATTCACAACTAAAATGTCACTTAAATTGCTAGGATGAACACAATTAATTCTACAGTACAGATCTGTTGTTTTAACAGGCTAATCTTATTGATTGAATTTAAATTTATATTAATTCAAACTTATCAAAGGATATCAAAGGATATCTAATAAAAATAAATTGTTTCGAATTTCTGTATTATATCTCTCAGGGACTTCCTATGCTTGCAGCTTGATATTTATTTTTACATTGAAACTTATATTCTAAATTCGCAATTATTTTTTTACATTTTTAAAACGCTTTCAGACACTTTCGGATAGACGGAAGATAACGCTCGCTTTACATTTGTTTTCGCAGTACA
>JAWWEM010039259.1:0-14069 GCA_035582935.1 Ormyrus thymus
TTTCAGGATAGTGCGAGTTTGTCCTTCGATTACGATAGACTATACTAATTTTTAATCAGGTATTTCTCTCCGTGCATGTAAGTAGTATTTTCATATAAAAATATGATGTTCTATTTCAAATACGAGAATACTTGATATTAAAAATCTCGGGCAGCAAAAAAGAACAAGAATTATGTAGTATCTGCAGATTATTTTCTAACTGCAATAATATCGAATTTCGCGAAAAGCTCATGAAATCGTTTATACGATACAAATGTTATTTATCTTTTAAAAAATATTTGATACAGAAGCATTTATTGAATACTTTCAATCTCACCAGTTTTAAAATCATAAACGAACTTTAATAAAAAATTTAAAAAGAGTAATCGTGTATTCTTTTCACGTTTTATTTTTGCGCACTTCGCACTGTTTCTTCAAAGTATCCTTCTTATTGCTCCTTACTTTTTACGCTCCTACTTGTTCTCTATTTTTGAATGCTACTCACTAAAATTTTTTATACCAGTTTTGTACATATTTTTCATATCTCATTTTTCCTTTCATTTGCTTTGCTATTTCTGCTGTTATTTATTACCTAAAAATGGAATTTTATGTAAATCCCGAGTTAAAATTTTACTACTTGACAATTTTCTAACATTTATTGTTATCGTCGTCTAATTCTTTTAATTGTCCATTGACTCTTCGTTACTTTTTAATATAGATTAAAAAACAAAAGTTTTAGCTAAAAAGAATATTCTGAAGATAAATCTCAGTGCCTTAAATTTGAAATATATCAGGAAATCGTCAGGAAACTTTTTGCTTTGCCGTAATCTGCAAGAGGTACTAAAAAAGTTCTAGCTTATAATACAAGAAAGTATGAATATGTATAATTTCGTTGTTTATTAGGTAATTTACAACACCCCAAAAATGGCAGTGTATAATTACTGTATTTTAAAAATATGTGCACTAAATTTTTTCACTCAATTGTAGCAATAAATCTTGTACATTTTGTTCCAAAGAACTGGTTTGATTCCAAGTTATAACAACAAAACTACAAAAAGGTCTTACGATCTACCAAAAGTCGCACATGGAGGAAAAAGATACGTACACGAAATATGGATTTTCAGTATAGTAAAGTGCTTTATTGTTTAGATCTCTTTCTCCAACAAAAGCAACGAAATTATATTGCAATCAAAAATTCGAATATCCTGAATACAAATAAAATATAAATTGAAATTTGCGATTTAAAATAAAACGTACAGTAATTGCAAAAGTGTTAAAATTGTTATCTTTATCTTTTTAAACTTTAAATATGGACAAGTAATATATAGCTGTCGGTATTTTCTACGTAAATTATAAATTTTGGAGCACCCGGTCTAATATCAAAACTTACGAGTTTAAAACCCGAAAACGAAGAGTGGCCGTGGGGAATACAAAGCTCTGTTAGAGAAAGAAAGAGGGAGGAAAGCTTATTTCGTTGAACCTTGGCACTTTGCGGTGCAAAAAAGGGACTCTGAAAAAAAGACAATCGTAAAGAAGACCTGTCTTATATAACGTTACCCTATTCAAACAGGCATCCGACTTGGGACTTTGGATTTTTCCCACAGCTACACTTGGATTCGCTTAGTGCGATATCATCAGTTCCTTCAATACCCATTTGATTTTTATTCGGTTTTATTTCATGGATTGAATTCTATCATTAAGGAATTGAAGATTTAATTCCAATAAAACAATTTGCCCAATCTATTCAATCGCCTCTAGTTAAATTGTTATTTTCGCTAATAAATATTGAAAATTTTCTCAAGGAACTTGAAAATTAACTTCATACGTAGATCGAACTTGTATATAAGTTACTCCGAAAGTTATTTAAATTTTTTACCTATATTTACATTACAAGCTAAACTTTAATTAAGTTTTCTCAGGACTCATACTTAAATAAGGCAGAATTCCAAAAGTGCACATAGTTAAATTTAAGCCCTCCAGGGCGTGCATAACTCATATGTGAGATGTAAGGATCTTCGCATAAAAATGCAAACTTTTTAATTTAAGCAACAGCATAAGGTCCAATTTTATAAATTTTTATTTAAAAAATATTATACATAGAATAATAATTCGAAAAATCTAAAGACAATTTTTAAATGTTTAAAGAAGTAAGCTGTTTTTGAAAAATCACTTTAGTTTTATTTGAAGTAACGAAAAATAGATTTTATGAATATAAACTTTGAACGGTATAAGGATAATGCAAGTGGAAGAAAGTGGAAGCGGATTAGCAAGATAGAAGCTTTAACGGAATTTCTCAAGATCGGAAACGCAGGAGACTCTGAACTTAATTCTTTTTGAAGCTTTCTCCCCGGCAAGCTCCGTCGCGAAGTTTTCATGCACGCCCGTCACTTGTCTCGCGCGCGCGCGCGACATCGTCCGAAAAATCACGACTCCAAAGCCTCCCCCAGCTCTTCTTCTTACCACCGTACATGTACAGTTCCTTCTCTTGACTTGCGTGTTTCAGGATCGGAGGCACGCACGACGGCGGCAACGGCGGCAGCGGCGACGATTTTAAGTACCCTGTCGATATTCGCCGTCGGCGTTTTTACGCGATAATACGAGACGAAAAGGAAGAGGAGGAAGCCGACGAAGAGGAGGAGAAGAACACGGCGTGCTCTCTTCGCGCGCCAGAACTACTGCCGATGATTAGGGAGCTACATATATATATATATATATATATATACATACATATCATATACGTGGCCGCGTATGTATATAAAAGAGCGTCGACCCAAGCGGAATACAAAGTGTAGGCCACTTTTCTGCTCTCCTTTTTCCCCGGTTAACTTTCGAGAAGAGAGAGAGAGAGAGAGAGTCAGAGGGAAGGAAGAATTTTTCGCCAAATTATTGATTTCCGTTCCAGAGCAGTCGGATAACTGTTTTTGAGCTATGCGTTTTCACGCTCGACCGAGCGAACTTCCAAATAATCGCGAGCGGTAAAATTAGCCTTCGCTCCCTTTTATTCGAGCCGACTGGAACTTTTGAGGTGTGAATTCCAACTTTTTTCTTACTTTCGAAAGAGTTCATGCGATGTTTAATGATTTTTGATGCTCAGACGATTTCATTCAATAGTTTGCAGAAAGAAAAAGACCCTCCAAGAATAATATAATATTGTTAATACTTATTTAAAAAAAGAGTACATTATTACGGAAATAAATGAAAACGAGGTAAAAACTGTTCTCAGCACGTAAAACGCGTCTCCCGCTCTTTATTTCCCAGGTGCTTGCACTCGCACATCAGTGACCATTAAGAAAATGAGAAAGCTAATTAAATGAATTAGTAAGAAGTTTAATGCTGTTCATTACTCTGTGATATTAGCGTTTAACAGCATTTTCCGCTGCACTTTGCGCAGCCCCGTCGGGGCCGCAAGAAAAGCCAGAAACTACCTTTCTCCCGCGGCGTCCTCCGCAACGTGCTGCATCTAAATCAATATGTTACACCTTGCGATACAGGCGGAACGAAATTTCCGCGTGCGTCGGCAAGATAATGCTTGCGCGCCGGGCTTTTTTACACGCCGAGGGGGCGCAGCCCCCTGCCGAGTAATTTATTCTTGCAAAATGCAAGGAAATCCTTAGCCCTCCTCGCGTGCAGCGCTAAATTGGGACCCTTTTTCCTCCGAGGGCGCGACTCGCGACTCTGGACTCTTGCGGAGCTTTCACCTTAATTAACGAATAAACTAATATTTTCGGGCACTTTGTTTGTCAACGCGCTTTTTTCATTCCAACTTGCTTGATTTAAGACTGGAAAAGACCATTTCGCTAACTATTTTCGGGTGAAATTAAGTGTCAGATTGTCAATAATTGGCTTTTCAATTAATGCAAGTATTCGATTGAAATTTCCGACTTTTGGGGTTTATTTTAGGTTTTACTCCAAGTCATAAGCGTGTCGAACAGAGCGATGGCTTAACAGGTTCTATTCTCTAATGCAGCTCAATAATTCAGTGCGAAACATTTATAACGGTATTTTTCACCATCCCTGTAAATTTCTTGCAAGCTTCTTCCGTAAAACGAAATTATTTGTTTAATTAAAGCAGAATTTTTAAAAACTTGTTTCAGTTCTTCGAGGTAAGCATAATGCAGGAGGTGCGAACGCCTAATGAATAATATAACGCGACCAAATCCTGCAAAGCATGAATACATTTGGTTACAAATTTATAATTCGCAAACTTTGAACCTCCTCCTTCTCCATTTCTCCAAGGAAATACATCGCGGAACGAAATATATCCGCGTACATGCGGGCCAATCAAGTCAAAGTTCTCGCGCACCTAATCAAATGATACCGTCGACTATCTAGCAGGACTTTGGAGGAGAGGGGCGGGGAGGAGGCAAAAAAGCGATATACAAACGAACCGCGGGCGCATCCACGCGGAAAATTCCCTAAGCAAATCGCCTGCATAATCATGGAGGAGATTGAGCGCAGCGCACCTAAAATTGAGAAGATTTTTTTCGATCCTTGGTACGGGAAATTAATAAACTTCGCGGTGATTGCGCTCAACGAAATTCATTTCGAATATCTAACTGCAGAAATTTTAGTACTTTCGGCGCCGCTTGACGTTTATTGTTTCTAAAACGATTTCAGCTTCTCCCGAAAAGATATAACCATTTCCTACTTTCATTCTCCGAAATGAATGATTTTAAGCTGTAAAAAGTAATGGATAACGTTATAATTAAAAATAATTTACAAAAGTCCGATATGAATTTACGAAAGTGCAATATCTAGAACCAATATTCAATAATTTTTAATTTCGCAAAATGAATCGGAAAGCTGTTCGACGTCACTCCCGCGGCTGAATTACCTTTAAAAAATTCTGCGAAAACATTTTCTTAATTATTGTTGACTTTAGGAGGCACTCGTTACTCCCGCTAAAGAAAGCCATAAATTTGCCGAAGCCAAAAGCAAACTTTCTGGCCGATTCATCCCTTAACGCAAAAGAAACAAAGCGGGGCAGTAAAAAAGCGAGCGACAGTATTGTCAAGCTCAACGACAAACAAACCGCTCGCGAGTCGCGCGGCACCGCGGCTCGGAACGTATCGCCGCGAATCATCGATTTATGCGCGAGGTCAGCCGCAAAAATCTCCGGGGATCTACGAGCGCGATGTGCACTTTTTTCCTCGCGGCGCCAGTACAAATGCTCGCCGAGCGGGAAAATATGAACGCCCCGGCTCCGGGCCGAGCAATTTCATTGTCGGCGTACTCGCGCCGCGGCAACGTTTTTCTAGCCAACGTTTTAGGACTCGCGTGATTAATTCATTTCGATGCAAAATCACACGCGACATTCAGCGCTTTTCATAACCGGGGGAAAAAACTGCTCGCCGGTTCTTGCTGACACTGTACTCGACACTGCCGGACTCATCTCTATACTCGGGAAATCACTTTTGCGAAAAAGCACTTTTATTGCCGGGTGAAATGTTTTTGCTTGGAATTTGCTTTTGAGTGACTACAATGTGGATTCTGTTAAAAAAAGTTTTTTAAACTTTTGCACAGCCGCGGAAGAAAAATGTTGACTTTTATGTCTCTCTCGTAAAATACTTATACGTTTTAGACATTTTTTTAAACCGCTGTGACACAAGTTCGATTTTTCAAAATAGTTTGGAAATCATACTTTTGAGGATTCCAAAACTAAAATTAAATTTTTTTACAAAAATCAATGTCGAATTGACATCTGCATTATTTAATCACTGAAAAGCTGCTTTTCAACCATAACCAAAATAACAAATCCCTCACCGGAAACTTTACAAAAAATATATGAACCACTTTCCAAGGTCAATTTTAAAAGAAAAATCATCAAAATATCTTTAAACAACGCACGAAAAAGTCAAGCACACCTTTCAACTTAATGCAATGAACAATTTGTCAAATTACACGTGTAAAATAATTGCTTGGCATTCATGCGAAGGGAGCCGCCGTTTCTCTGTAAAAATCCTCGATTATTACAATTACATTCTCCACTTTGTAAAATACTACCCAGCATTAAACTGTCCTCGTATATTCAAAATTAAAAAAAAAAATAAAAAACAAAGCTACCAAAGCGGTCGCGCTTGATATACATATAATTGTTACATACAAAAAAAACTGCTCAACACAAAATTCAAACATATACGTAAATCGAGAATGAAAAAGTTATATCCACGTATCATCGCTAGAACAGCGTAAAATAAATAAATAAATAGAAATAAAAATATGTCTATAGCGTTGTCATAATTATCGTCTATACTTTTATAAGTTACGAACTTTTAAAAGCATTGTATAGTGTCTTGCGATTTTTATTTTCCTAAAAGTAAATATGATTAAATTTCTAAAACTAGCCGATAAGAGAAATTAAACTCGCGCCCTCAAGAGCCGCAGCGAACTTCCACACCCTAATTTCGAAGAATGAGAGAGAGAGAGAGAGAGCTAAACGAACCGAAATCACGCATACTTGTAAAATTGTCCGTAATAAGAAGTTTCTATTAACTGTAAGAAAATGGTTTAAACAACCCGGCGAAACTAAATGTATATTCACGTTCAGGCGCACTCGCTTTTCTAATAGAGAAATTGCGAGAATTAATTAAACGCCGAGGAAGAGGAAGATTAGTCTTTCGCCAAGTCCCCTAAAATTTAAACCTATCGCCACACATGCAGCGCCGACGATAATTGTTATACGGCTTGTGTAAGTTTGTAATTTCGCTATTATCGGCTCCGATTTCATACTGCTCGAGAACGAAAGCGCAAGATCGCTAAATGTACGGAAGGGACGACGAGAGAACTGTGAAGTATAAAATTGTACAAATACATTTACGTCTATTACGTTGTGCAATAATATAGAAGTGTAACTAATGTTGAGAATGTTGAAGTAAATTCTATTTGCCGTTTCCTTCAATTTCTAATTCCTCGTGTAATTAAATTTTTATTCAAAACAAGTGCATCAGGTTAATAAATCTTAATGCTAAGTAAAAATTCATTCGCGGTGTTTAGTTTTATTTTAAGCAACTTTATTCATCTTCTTAACGTTTAAATAAATGTTTCAACTAATTTGTTACATATCATCAAAATTTAACATTTACTTCTACTTTCTCAAATCACAATAAACTGTCTATTGGTAATTACTAAGCGCATCAAAGTGGTTTCCAGAGGCCTTTCGACAACGCGCTATTTGCTAAGAAAAAAAGGCCCCTGAGATAATGAAAAGTATAAATTAACGACAAAATCTATTTATTACTCAAATATTTCCAAATGATTGAATAACTGATGTAATTTAATGCAGGCCAGTGAAAAAGTTTAAGTATTATTAATTATAAGTAACATTTCTTTAACGCTCGATTTAAAATTTTTTCCCAAACAACTTATTAATTAATTCCTAAAGTTATTGTTAAATGGCAGAGGGAAAATTATCTAAAAATATGTACCACTTAAATGAACAAATCTTAATTTGTAAAGATCACTGTATATGGCAATTTTAAATTATTGAAAATTATTTAACAATACAAATTCGTCCAAAAATATTGTATCAAAACGTAATTGTATAAAAAAAAAGTATAAAAACCTAGTCTTGAATTTCCTAAACTTGGTTAAAAATGATTACATTTATCTTTCGTATAGAATATGTATTTCATAAGCATTGATGTAAAATTTGTGCATGTACGAACATAGAAGTTTTATTATCGTTATAATTAAATTATTAAATTCTATTTATTTCTGTGATATTATAATTAAGGCTGTTATTCCAAAGGCAGAAACAAGATTAACGCATAAATGCAAACATCAAGCAGAAAGAAATGTTCTGAATCTCAGTATAAATTTAATCTTTATCTTTTTCTAAACGTCAATATATCTAAGTCAATGTAAAACTCGAAGGGGTAGCTGGAAAATGGGTTAATGAAAATCGAAAAGAAAATAAGAGATAAATATATACACTAAGAGGAACGCTTTCATCAATGGAATTTTTGCTGAGAATAATAGTGTCGACAGTACGTTTTCCATTGCATCCAATTATAATACCGTTAAGCACACGGATCACTGTATATATGTAAATAGAGCCGTTTATTAATTGTTATATTGGTAATGTACTGAAAAGAAAGACGTGAGCGCGAGTGAAGATGCTTACACAAATTATCCGCCACAGTCATACCCATTACGAAGACTCACATACAGCCACAATGATATATTCAAAGAAAAGTGCTCAACTTCCTTATGTAAAAGCGTCGTGTTTATATTTCGCCGTTTGTTTTTGTATTTTTTCGCTGCGCGAGTGGCGCTTAGAAAAAAAATTGAAGAAAGCATATCTTCTGGACATCTCGATTTTTGAATTTACGTCTTCCGAATAGAGGTGACACTCGCAACGGGAGAAAATGCAGACGGGAATGGAAAAAGGAAACAGCGTGCAAGCAGTCGTATTCTTTGATATTTAGAATATGAACTATGAAGTACAGTAATAGTTCTTGTCTTCTTTTTTTCTCTTATGATTTTCAAAGAGAGAATGTATTCAAATGGCACAGAAATTTTTTGCGAAATAAATGTTGTCGATTTTGTAAAGCCTTATGTTTATTCTTATTTACCCTTAATACACAATTATTCTTCCTCTTTAATTGCACTTGCTAAGACAGTGATGTAATTATGTATGTGATATTTAACACAAAATTATTACAATACTTTTAATAGTCAGTATGTAATTTAGTTTGTACTAAATAAGTGGTTACATTTATCATTTATGTTTTGGGGGATTCTGAATTCCTTATTTTGTAAAACTTTTTGTAATTTATACTTGCGGTAATAAAGAATTAAAATAAATAGAAACAATATATGACGTAGAAGACGAAAAACAATATTTACATAAAACATCGATATATTCTAGACAAGATAAATTTTTTTTACCGAAATTCTTTAGCGAACATAATAATTGAAATAATTGAAATTAACCTTTAGAGGACGGAGACGGTCGATATTTCGAATCTGTCAGGTCGGGGACGTACAATGAGTTATTTGTTGATAATATGGATAAATTTTGAGTTTAAAAAAAAGTCGATTTGAACCAAAATTTTCCCGTCCTCTAAAGGTTAAATTGAAATACTTAAAATAAAATGATTAATATTTTATTTTTAAAATTAGTATTTTTAAAATTAGCAGACGATTGTATCATATCTCATATGTTTAAATTAAATAAAGTAAAATCTTACTAAAAAATGGCGCGTTGGATAATTTTACTAGTAGTAACAAGGTTAAACTCGGTTGGCTGTTGCATTAAGTCGCAAAATATCTGCTGTCACCGGTATAAAGAAATTATTCTTTTCATCGCTGCTTTTAACAAAATACACTGATAGATTCAAAAGTCGTAGATGCAATAATTTTCTCACGAATAATTTACCACACTACTTGCCGTTTCATTGGGTCTAAGAGTGGTGGGTAAATGACACGATTGGAGGTTTCCGACATATATGCAACGTCAGAAACTATAAGAAACGTAAGAAATGTCGGAAACATTGGCCACGTTTGATTATAAACTATGAAGTGATCCCAGGAACCCAGCTCTGCAGTGATAAACAAACACGAAAGATAAAGCAAAAATATATAAAATGTGTAAGTTAAACAAAGACATGACTCGTTTATCGTTTCAAGAGAAGCCCCCCGGCACCCCCCTCCCCATGGTCATTTGGTCGTTTCGGTTGTTCCATTTTTCTGATACAGCAAGCGGTTTGTTTGAATCAAATCATATTTCGAATTTTAATTGGTGACCAAACAAACGAAATGAGCAAAACGAACAATTCATGATCGAATTTGAACAACCGAAACGACGAGCGATCAATCAAATACGCCCTTTCCATCTTTCGCAAGGTTCATCTTTGATCAGATGAAGGAACAAGAAAAGAACCAGTCAGTGTTGCTCTGTTTTGGAATTCCAAGCTTTTAAAATTTAAAGGGCATCAGTATATAACGTACGGAGTGAACCGCGCCAACGTTTCTATATAGCTACGTTTAAAGTCTGTTTCTCTTCAAAATCGTTGATCTTTGAAAAAGTAAGTATTGTTTTAAAGATTCTTATAAAATATGTATATTTTAAAAACGAAATTCTTAGCCAATGCTTCAAGAAATACGAATAAAACCCTTACTGTTTACTGAAATATATCTAAATCTAAGTATTAATAAAATTAGTTTGTCATTGTTTACGACGTACTCAAACAACAATTATTTGGAAACAAAAATAGCAGTTTTTATTCGTAAATTTATTAACTTTTTTTTTAAGTTCAATCAAAGTAAATGGAAATAATGTGAATTGTAGTTTGTAACCTAAAAAAATAATCTGCCGAATTTCAATGATTATTCCTTGAATGTAATAATGAATAACAAAACTAAAATATCTTTTAATTTGTTAGATGGAACCAATGGCTTTAGGTTCACCTGTTGGAAGCCCCACTCAGGCTTCAACTAGTCCTGGAACAAATTCAGGTTATTTACCAGGATTCTTACTTGGAGATACCAATGTGGTAATTTTATATATTTATTGACATTTATTTTCTTATATTTTTAATTCTTCCTTTTTATTATTATTATTAAATAAATATAATTATTTGTATTTCTTTTGTAGCAATCAAGAATGGGTATGATGACTCCTGAAGCAAATCGTTTCTCACAACCTGGTAATGTGACGCCTAGTTCTCCAGTATCTAGTTATGCTACTCCTGAATTTAGGATAAATCGACAAAAAGCAATGTTTGGCTCAAACTGCAATGCAAATGTTTCTCAGATTGGTACAGAAAATCATATGGGTGGTCCATCTACAAAGTCTCTATATGAAAGCTTGGAAACAAAACAATCATTAAATGCCTCACATAATATGTCAATGACGAATCAAAGCTTTAATCAGTCTAGACTTTTAGGAGCCGGATTTGGTAAAAATTATAAAAAACTTTTATTTAATTAGATATAAAGAACTAAATTAAAATGATAATATTCATTCAATATTAATTTACTTTTTAGTAAATAATACAATAAATGCCCCTTTCTGTGAAACACCACTAAACACCACTCAAAATGAATCGACTCAAGGACTACTGCAATGGATTACAGTTTTTGGATTTCCTAGTAGTGCTTTAAATACGGTTTTGTCTCACATATCTAGTAGAGTGAGAATCATTGATAAACATCCTGCACCACACTCACAAAGCAATTGGATTCATTTAAAGTGCTCAAGTGAACAAGAAGCACAGCGTGCCCTCTCCTGCAATGGAAATATTGTTTCTGGATCTATCATGATTGGAGTTATTCCATGCACAGATGAAGGTGTTATCTTAAGTGGAGATAAAGAGAATCGATCAAAAATGAATGACAGTTTAAGACTATTCTCAACACCAGTAAAAGCGCCAACTGCTGGTAGATTAAGTGCAAACAAGACACCAGTCAGAATACAAAATGCAAGACCATTAGTATCAGGATACAATCAACATTTGAGTCCTCAGTCTGTTAGATCACCAGAGAATGTACCACATAAATCAACAGGTTTAGTTACAAAAGCAATGGAATATGTATTTGGTTGGTAATAAAATTATTAAGTGCTTTGGTTTTTTGACAAATGCTCAATGAGCAAAGGTTGTAATTGATTCAAGAAGATTTATATTCTTAATTTATATTAATGCTATCATTACTTTAGACTAAATTGTACACTAGTATTAAAATCTTGCACACTGTTTTGTATTTTAAGTATTTTAACATGTTCTGATTACAGTTACCTAATGTTAAATATTAAATTAGTAACTATAATCAAAATATATTAGTAATATTTTAATGCAGTTATTCCTGTAATTTGTTAACATTCTTTAAAATGTAAAATTCTTAAATGTTTTAATAAAATAAGAACCATATTACTTTGAAGCATGTGTACTGTAAATGATGTTGTGAAGAACTTTCTAAATAATTTTTTACTAAGATTTATAATATAAATTTGTAATATAATCTTACAGTAACAATAAGAATAGACAGTAAGAAATAGTTTAAATAGATTATTAAATTTTTAATGCTGTATAAATAAAGCATTTTTTTATTATCACTAAAAAATGTTTACATTAATATTGCAATAAACCTAAAAATAAATTGATAAATATTAGGTTTAAATTAAATCTCTCAGCAAAAGGAATTGCACGAGATTATACGAGTAACGATAAAATTAGTAATATTTTATTTTGTTTACGATTTCTCAAATAAAAACTATTCTAAAGTTATATATCTCTGTTTGTCTAATTATTTGGGGCTTTCAATAGTTGCATTGCCTAAATCAGTCATCTTCGGATACTTGACTTTCTTCTTATCCAGTTCATCTTGTGCCCAAAGGATCATTTTTAATAAATTATTCAGTCGTGGGCTGGTAGATTCCTGGTGCTCCATCTTCAATATTGCAGCATTTAACTCACTTGCAATCTACAAATTGAAAATAAAATTATTTATGAAAATCTTAAATGTAGAAATAATTTTCAAATAAATTCCCTATTTGAAATATACCTTCTGTCGATGCGTAGGGTGCAATAAGTCACTAAATGGACTTTTGTGCGGCTCATCAAAAGCTAATAAAGCCAGAGTTCTTTCCAACTCACTCAAAATATTTTCATCTGATTCTCCAGCCTCACTTAATTGTTCCTGTGCAAACTGTAGTGCTTCTTCTATACGACCTGTACGAATGAGTTCAATCAAATGAAGCTGTTGCAAATGAAAATGTAAATATCTATCATTGTCCAAAAGTTCTGGGTGCAATTGATTCACCAAATCCTTAGCTTCTTCTATGCGACCATTCTGAATAGCATCCCTTATACGAATTCGATCATCTAATGAATTCAATTCCACTATTGGTCCAACACCAGATTCTTGCTGAAATTTTTCTGCAGCCTCCTTAAAACCTTCTGTAAATTATTTTATTTTAAATATGTTATTCACATTCATTGAAAATATTTGATAAATTTAATGTGTTTTACCTGTCACTAAATAATTCATTATCAAGTTATTCATTTGAACTCGCTGAATATGCGAACCTTCCTCAAGCTTTGCCATCCACTCATCCTTTGACATGCTTTCTTGCTTCTCATTGAAACTCATTGTTTTTGGTAAATCTGTAATATTTAACATAAAAATAAGTGAAATGTAGGGGAATTAGATCATAAATTCTATGTAATATTATAACTTTTCAAGCAATTAAATAATAATGAAAATATATATATACATATAAATAAATTCAATGTAATTGACTCATTATTATCGAGTAAAAATCTATCTCTACACATATAAGGTAAAAAGCTTTTTACAGATATTGTTTTGTAAACAAAAATATCGGCAGGGACATCGAAACGCCTTCCTTTTTTCGGCCTAAAAATAATTAACGTTCTTTATTATATTCATTACCATCGGATTTTCCTGTCACCAAAAGTACGTGAAAATGCAAAAAGTGCAGGTGAAAAGACGTCAGCTGCTACACTTTCAGTATTTACGAGGACTGCACTCAAAGTGTCCTAAATATACAACTAGGCGCAATAAAAAATCCTTATAAAATTCGTCACAGCTGCCTCTGTTCTTCAAACTAAGCTATTTACAAAATAATTTTGGATGAATGTCCAAAAAGTTTGCGTAAACAATGAAGTGTTGGTTCTATCTGTATCTGTCTTTCTCTTTTCAATCACAATTCACAAACAATCCCAACTTTGTAAAGATGTCGAAGCAGTCGAAGACGCCGCAACGACAGTCGGCCGACAGTAGACGAGATGACGAAGTTTACCATCGAAAACAGTCGAACAGAGGGCGCACAAGTCAGTCGAGGTATCGGACAAGTAGTAGAAAAAAGTTCGTTGCAAAGTCTAAAGTGTCTCCACCTATGACGTGAGCGGGCTTTTTAATTCTTGCACTTCTTTTAAGTCAATTAATGCGATAATAAATGCTACTTTTATGGACATAAATGTTCCTCTGCAGTTAGATCGATGAAAGATAACATTTTCATAACTTATAACAAAAAGATAGTAAAAATATTTCAAAGTAAATAATTAATTTGTTATAATATTTGTTCTTTTTTCCCTAGTTAACAAATAAGGGGAATATTTAAGGTA
>JAWWEM010039331.1:0-14050 GCA_035582935.1 Ormyrus thymus
CCAGGTGACATTGCCTTCAGCGCCAGCTTTAGTTGTTTTGATGAACTGTCACGATTTTCGTAATAAAAAAACTTTAAAAAGTTTAGTCATGATTACTATGAATATGTATATGTATAAAAATCTGACGCAGCAATATTTTTGCCTTTCAATCTTTAATTATATTATAATTAGTGTAGTATAATTATACATAAATCAAGCTACTTAATTTATGAAGCAATATTCCTTTCTGCAATTTAACGTTTTTTTCTAACTTTTATACTGATATCAGCATGCAAAATATCTGGCTTATAAAAACTTCAACAATAGCAATAAAAAATTCATTGTAAATTAATGAGTGAAATAACAATGATTAACAGTACTTTCCAAATTTTCAACTTTCAAAATAAACAAATGATGTTGTAAGAAGATAAATATCATTGTCCTTTAAAATCGAACAAGTGTGGTTGTTACCCAATTCGCAAGCGATCAACAAGAAATTTTAGTCAAATCAAACTTTCTTAAAATTATAATTATTATGATTTACTACTCAACTCTACGAATTTGTTATTTTTAAAGTTTTGCCAACGATTACCTACATTGAAGCGCGTAAAGAAGCGCGAACTTAAAGCGCAGGTCCGCGCGAAATTGCAGTGTATAATCAGTGAGAACACCGCTGTTCCACATATACCACAATAATAGCTGTTCTCAGGCGCCTTTCGCACCACAGGATTGTAAACAAGACGTAATGGCGGCGCCCATGATGGTCATCTGTGACGTCTAATGAATTCGCAGATAAAGGAAGCGGCGATATTTCAGTCAGGGTCAGACTTTTCGTGACTTTTCATCCTAATGTCTTAATTATCACATAGTCTTCGTCCAACTATAACCTACAAGTGCCTGGTGGAATCAGTTTGGATTCCAGCTATCATGAACAAAAGGTGAGTGGACTTTTTTTTTAAAGATTCTAAATTCCTTTCTAGTATTAAATGCTGATTAGATTATTGAATAACAGTGTTCAAAGTGATTCTGGGCCGAGCCAGCATAGGAAAAGTAAAAAGAAAACTAGTAGGAGTAGCTCTAGTGTAGAGGCCTGGCATAATAACGAAAGCCAGGAAGCAAATGAGGATGAAGCACCTACAATGGAGTACCCACCTATGTATTGGCAACAGCCAAGAATACCTCAGCCGCAGCCTCATCCACCTCCTAATGGACAACGGCTATTTGCAGCTATGTCAGATCCTAGCGTTTGTGGTTATTCAGCAGTTCCTGTTACCTATGCCATAGAGCCTGTATCTTTACCTCCTGTGTATCAGCTTTTTCAACCAGTAGTTAGATCAAATTATAGGCCTTATAGGGGTAGACCAAGACCACCTTTAAGAAGGGTACAACAAGGACCACCTGGCAGTGGTGACTTAAACGGATATTCAAGCCTTCAAGAAAATGGATGGAACCATTCAATACCTATGGGTTATCAGAATGGAGATTATGCCAGTTTGCCACCCACTGCCAACATAGACAATAAGGACAATGTAGAAGAATTAAATTCTGAGCACAGAAGATATTCTGATCCTGGGCTAAAGCCTGCTGCTATTCCTAGCAATTCAAAAAGTGATGATAGCGATAGTGGTGATAGTGGCAGTTCAATAACAACAGTTGAGAAAAAAGGCAAATTAATGTCAACTTTTATAGAACAAGTAAAATGCATAGTTTTTGATTCTTTACAAATAATTTTTGTTTACTTTAATAAATAGCTTTTATTTTTCTCATAATAGATGACAAAAATGAAAGAGGAGAATAGTCAGTTGTTTAAAGAACTACACGAAGCCAAAACAGAACTGCAATTTGTAAAGACTGAATTAAACCAATTAAAAAAAATTTTTGTTAATTATCAGCCAGGAACGTTGTCAGGTAAATTTGAATTTTTGTTTATTTTATTCCTCCAAATAGTTTATTATAATTCATAAATAATTTCTTAATTGTATAATGATTATATAATTTTTATCATTTAGATATGATCAAAGAAATTAGAGATGCTAGTAAAATCAAAGAAGAAGCAATGCTTTCAAAAGTAGAGCAGTTGATATCACAACAACAGACCTCAAAACTTGCAGATTTTGAAGCCATGAAAGTAAGTAATTATGTAATCATTGAAATTTCAATAACTCCAGCCGACAATATTCATTTTCTCTTTGAAACGCGCGGCCGCGTTAATGCACTCAAACTTCAAGCACCCGTGAAAAAGCCGCGGTTGATGTTATATTTGCCGAGTGTTGTTAAAGATTTTGTTTGATTAGGACGGCCAGGTGAGCCTAGAGTTGTTCCTTTTCTTTCTTCTATTCTTTTCCGACGTGCCTTAACTATATTGTGGCCGCTTGAGAGAAAGTGACGATCGCGACTGTTTGAACACGAACGAGAGAGAGAGAGAGAGAGAGAGAGAGAGAGAGAGAGAAAGAGAGACATTATAAAATTTTCGAGCTCATAATGAAATTGGTACGAAGACGCTTCGGCGGCGCCGAGTGATTAGGTTTCAACGAGGGAGGAGGGATGAGGGATCGGGATTTTCACAGGGCTATGGGGGCACTTAGCTTCCCTGTCAAGCCTCTCCCCTTTTCGCCTGCCATCGGCGGCCCATCTCAGGTTTCACTCGTCCATTAGCCTCATATCGTTGCCGAAGCGATGGCCGCCCTGGAAATTGGGCTCAACCCTCGTCTGTCTTCTCGCAATTCCCGTAATTGAACGGTCACTCTCTTTTTCAGAGTCAGCTGGACAAAGTATTGAAGGAGAATAACCAGAGCGAGCAAAGGATCGCTGCGCTAGAATCGGAGGTGGCTGCGTTCAAGCTTAATATAGAGTAAGCTGTTCTAAGCAAAAAATACACGCAGTTCGCTGTTCTCAGAGGCTGATTCCATTTTATTTTGGATAAACTAATTAATTTAATAAATCATTTACTTCAAAAACTAGTTTCAAACAATTTTCAGCTTTAATTTTTATTTTTAAAAGTAAGCCACAATATAATATAAAACAAAGAAGTTAGAAAACTGTAATGTCGGTAACTACTTGCAAATCAACGAATTTTAAAAGTTATTTTATATCTAGTTTTTAACAACTTGTAACAAACTTGTAACAAATTTGTACATTTTATAACTTTTACTTAAGTTTGTTGCATTGTTTCTAATTTTTTATAGTTAATTAGAAACGATAAAGTATTAATTTTGAAGTTTAAAATAGCAAATGTAGAAAAATAAAAAAAAAAAAACTGGAATTGAAAACTCTGATAAATTTAGAATCGCATATTAATATTTTATTATTGTTACAACAGCGCTGGCAACCAAGAGATGGTGGCCTACGAACGAGAAAACCTGGCCCTGCGCTGCGAGCTGGAGGAGGCGAGAGCATCGCGGAACAACGCCGAGAACCACGCGACAAAGTGCGTAAACGCTGCTGTAGCTCTTGGATCTCTCACACCTGTAAATTTCGATTCACCCTATAGTCCTTGTATAACGAGCACCCCCGTGCGTACCACATTCGAGTCCATATCCACAGATCCTACCTCATCCGTCGCCAATTTCCGTTCCACGGACGTAAACCACGACTTCCTCGATTATCGTCACCGATCACCATCGTCGTCCGCCGCCTCGTCGCCGATACAGTTAGACGATCAAGGAAACGCCGAAGACAGCGACGAAACCATCGTTCCTTCCCCCGAGAAGAAAGACAGCGATGCAAAGCAACAGCAAGCCAAGGATTCAGTGCCAAAGAACGAAGACAAGTCTGGCGAGGCGCAAGAAGATCCTAACGAAATCGCGGCCCGTGGTAACTCCGTGGTTTCTAAAGACTTGGGCTCGACGAATATCCTGACCTCCAGAACCCCGTCAGCACCTTCACGCGCAACCTACACCACCGCCTACATTTAGGTCGTACGCGCGGGGCCAAACAATACTCTAGATATCAAACAAAATCTTAAAAATTACGTTTCGCCACCATGTCACGCAAGGGCTTCTCGCAGGCTTATTCTAGAGGCTGCCATTCTGTACATATCAAATAGCACGTAGGTTTTTCTGGTTCACTCGTCATGCATGCTTTGTACATACCTTGCTTCCTCATTTTTTTTCTCTCTTACTTCTCTCTTTTTTTTACCATTTTTCCTAATGCTCTCACGAATGCTTCGAGTTTTTAATTTTTACTGCCTTTGATCCGATATTTTCAGATTTAACTGTGAATCTTTTAGTTAGCTGATTTATTGATCTGAAAATATACGAGGTATGTGTGGGAAGAGAGTTAATCCTTCTAGTTAACTTGATATACACTTATACAATATACTGAGACATGGATTATTTCCTACCATGTTCCTAACAGTTTATAAATGTTACTATTTATCTAACGAGATTTTAATCTAAATAATTCTACTTTGTTCTAATCAAAAATACGTGAAAATTAAAAAAAGAAACAATGTAAAAACTAATCTTAAGATAGCTGTTCTATGTCTCAGTTAATCCTAGCATTTCATAAAACACGTATAAGCATGTAAATAAGTTCATATGATTGTCGTCTATAACAAAATTAACAAGTAACTAATGAGAAAAGAAATCAACATAAACGTTGACGTGCATGGCGCTCTAGCTCACAACGACCGATCTTAAAAAGCTAAAAAAAAAATGTCCGCGCAAAACAGAAGAGGCGAAAAAAGTCGAAGCTCTGTACATAACTAGCGGAGTTGCGCCATCGGAAGGATTGTCTCTCTCTGCCACGGGCACTAGTAGGCATGGCTTAAATTGAGCGCTTAGACGAGAGCATTGGGAGCCCAGCTAAGCTCTTTCTGTACGTAACGCGAGAACGTGATTTGTCAGAATGGAGAGACTGATGGAGATGCTGCAGGAGAAAGCGCAGGCAGCCGCCGGCAGACTGGAGAAGGCGGCGAGCAGCAGCGACAGCGATACCGACGAGGAACCAGCGCAGCTGCAGCAGCAGCAGGAGCAGCAGCAGCAGCCTGGAGTCTACAGTGACATTTCGTCCGTTAACAATTCGGCAAATAACAGCAGCAATAGCCTGGCCACGGGCCCCGTCACCGACCTCTGAAAATTCAGTACAACCTTTCGACGATTTCGAGCATTCCCTATTATTGTACTACTTAGTCCAGGAATCTATCTCGTTTTTATAGGCCTTCTCTCAGTTTTTATCGTTTCTACTTTAGTACTTTTACTGTAAAAATACGCTCTCTTCTATTCTCTCTTTTAATAGTTTTCTCTCAATTTTTCAGAGACACTTGCTATGTAGATTCTTGAAAGCTCTCTTTATGATTATTATTATACTATTAGTTTTTTAGATACGTATTATAAATATATATATATTCAAATATATATATATATTTCACACAGGGGAATAAACTAATGGTTGCCTTAGTCAACAAGAAGCAATTCAGGCCCCTCGTTAGACGAACCGATCGATTAACGAGTTTTTAAGCAATCTATTACGTTAACTATATGACGTTATATTTTTTGTGTTATAACAATTCTCCACTCTTTCGGTGACCAATATTTATGTTTATCATGTTACACTCGTGCAATTAGCTTTAATCTATATGTAAATAAAATCAATACCAAAATCGATAATTAATTTATTTCAGCTGTTATATTTAAAAATGTGCTTTAATTCTATGTTTCTTTGCAAAAATTATATTTCTTTAAAAAAAAAAAGCTTTACTTCGCGTATTTATTAACATTTCAGTAATGCATCATTTTACATAAAGAAATTTCTACATCCAAATGCACACTTATTTTTATTAGTTAGATAAGATAGATTGCGTGCGTTAAAGACTTAGTGCTTAAAACAATAATCAAACGTAGGTAGGATCTTAAACAATAATGCTTTTAATTAAGGACAAGAAACATATGTTTGAACGACAAAAGAATTTTTATCCTCTTGTTTGCTTTTTCGATTGAACTATAGTGTTTTTACTTGATATGTGACTATGCTTTTAAGATTCCGCCCTCATTCCGATTTACTGTAACAGTGCGATAATTAAGTATACTAGGAACACAGTATACGACGAATTTCGAATAATACGACCTATTTTGTAACGATGTTCACGAGGCGCTTCCAGAGCGCACGAAAATTTATTGTTCATTCCCCGCGACACATTCACCGCGCGCACTCATTACGTCATTATTGATTTTATAATTCTTTGTCATCGGCGCATTGTACGATACAAGTATTTCACGCAAGCTTCGCTTTCGTTTGTTAAATTTATTGAAATTTTAATAGCATTATTTTTGTATTTTCACTCTCGTATAGCAGCAGGATCAAATGTCGCACTCGAATGAGACGTTTTTATAGAGTCTATTATATATTATTCTTTAAAGTCTATTTTTTCGCCACGGCTTTTAATCACGAAATCGTTACGGCAAATAATACCATACAATCATGTAACTTATAATGTTGAGAGTCTTCATTGTTGAAAATATTGATGCAGAAGCAAGTCTGCAAATTGTATAGTAATAAAAATCTGAAAAGTGCCATTAGCTAATTTTTTATGATAATAATAACAAAGTTTGTCCGATCTTCAAACCCTCAACATTATCAGATTATTTTTTATGTCACTCGAAATATACATATATAAAGCCGTTATTCTATTTAAAGAAACCATACTTAAGGAATCACCCCTGTAAACTTGTACTTAAGAGATTTCTGAGATTGTACAATAGAGTAATTTTTTAATAAAGAATATTTACAATAAGACGCCTGTATCGAGAATTATTTTGCAAACATCCAAGTGCTGAAGACTTGGCCTGTTTTTCGAGAGGTAATTAAAGCAAATCTTGGGATCAAAGCCTCGGCGTCGCAAAAAAAGTGTCGAAGTATAAGAGAGCACTACAGGGAATCGAGCACGTAACTCGGCGGAATTTTTTCTACAAAAAATGTAAATATATCGCGCGCGCGCGTAGAAAGCCGTGCTCGTCGGGTTCTCAATAAAGGTCTACCTCGCTGCTGCGTACTCGAGGCGGGCTTTTTATTCATCGGCGCAAATCACAATGCGATCGTCCGTCACGTGGGAGAGTCATTAAGCGGCGAGATAATGAAATGTACATCTTAGCGAGTCGAGTCGAGCGTTTTGTGTGCTCAGCAGCGGCGGCGGCGGCGACGCGAGAAGGAACAGCGATATCTGTGTTATTGGGGGGGAAAGTCGCGACACTCCCGCCTGTTTTCTTTGCGTATGGATCTTTGTTTTTACTCGCTTTGTACACGTGTCAGCCGCGTAGGTATCGATATACTCCTCGTTATTGCCCTTTTGCAAAACCAATAACCCAATAGTGGCTGCGTCCAATATCGAGAGCCTAGAGAGAGAGAGAGAAAGAGAGAGAGAGTCAGTGGGAAAACATTTTTCCGATGCAGACATCAATGTTGTGCTCTTCTTTTAATTAAAAACTTTTCGAGTTCAAGATTTATTTTAGAATATATTGTTTGAAAGAAGAAACGAATGTTTTGCATGAGCTCTTTATGTATAGTTTATTAAAATGTTATACAATGGCAAAACAGGAATGAAGATTAAAATGAAAAATTATTTTATGGGTTATCGAGGATAAAATATCTGTTTATTATATGCATTACTGGAAATTAGTTCTACGACAACAGTTTAATTAAAAACGGCGTTCAATATTGAGAGTGAAAATGGAGAAAATCCCAGTGCCTGACGATCGCCCCACAAAGATTAAAATTTTTTGCACCGAGCTACAGAAGTAGTACGTAACAAAGCGTTTTATGGCCCTATTATTTGCAGATAAAATTAACGAAATTTCGCCTGTTTATTTTGCGGCTTTAACACTAAGGATCTATACGGCGGGGGCAATAAACGGAGTGTTAAGATCTCGAAACTCGCAGGTTTTCTCGGTCTCGGTAATTACCTGGGAGCGCAGCACGAAAAACTTCCAGGTGGAAAAAGGGCCCCCGAGCGAAGGACCGCACACCGCGCCTCCGACAGGTTATCGGTTTTATTGTTGCTCTTCGGGGGCCGCAGGCTGCGTGCTTCCCCGGCGCTTATCTCGGTCGGATCCTCGCCGGAGCAATTCGCACGTCTTCGGTAATAACGGGGCCGTCCATTATGTTTTTCCGGCCTTTTACGAGCCGCTGCGCCGAGGAGCGATAAACCTCCATGGTATAGGCGACGGCGGCGGCGGCGACGACGACGCCCGGAAAAGCGCCGCGAAAAAAGGACCCGCCGCCGCCGCCGCCGCCGTCGGCGCGCCTCGTAAATCGATAATCATTTTACGAGTCGGGGCGCTTTCCGGGGCTCTCCTCCGTTTGCTTAGCGGCCCGACGCCCGAATTTCCGACTTCGGTGTCGCTTTAAAAAAGTAATTAAAACCGGAGCCGCGCGATATACGTACGCGAGGATGTGTGCTCTCTTGCTTCTTTTGCCGATCGATTAGCGCGCTCCGCGAGCAAGAGAGGCTATTAAATTGAACGGTGTGCTCAGCGCGGCTCCTTTCCTTTTTCCTCGTTCCCGCGGCCGCGCACAAAAATATCCGAAAAATCGGCCCGCTGACCCGCTTTTTGCTTTCCGCTCCCGTCTCTCCCGTCTCTCTGCGCCCGACGAGCGTTTCGACGCAGATAGAAGAGAGAGAGAGACAGAGAAGAGAGAGAGAGGGGCTCGACGGCAGAGAAAAGAGACAGAACAAGGGGAGCGTCTTTTCTGTTTGCACAATCGATCCGCACACAGTTTTACATAACTAGTGGGACATCGCTTAACCGAACAAAACCGAACGCCGAGGCGGCGGCGACACAAGCGTCTGGTGTGTGCGTCGCGCGCGCGCCGAAATAAAATGATTTTTTTCTCTTTTCGCCTCTCCTCCATCTTTCGCGCAGCCCGTCGGGCCGTGAAAAATGAAAAGGCAAAGCTCGCGTCTGCCGCGCGCGCGCGCGGCGATGACTCTGAATCACTTCGGGGCGCGACGCGGCGACGGCGAGATTTTTTTCACTTTTATTTTCCCGCATAAATAAATTCCCGGGACGCGAGGCGAGCGGTTTATGCTCCGTAAATTTTTCGAGTGAAAAACGCCGGGCGTCATTGCCGGCCGACGGCTGCGAAGATTAAACAGTGTTTTTCGCCTTTCCGGGAAGGAGAGGTATATGTGTGCTCTTCGCCGGCGGCCGAGGCGGCGCGGAGATAAAAATCCTATGGTTTTTAATATCGCGGAATAGGCCGGGGAGGATAATTTGATTTTGACCCCTTTGAGGCGAGGCAGGGCTAAAAATGTGGCGTCGCGACCCTCTGCGGGGAGCGCTCGGAGCTTTTATTCGCGGGTATTCTCCCCCGCCGACGGGTTCGGAGAACAAATTTTTAAGATTCCTTTAAAATGGCAGCGGTCAAAATGAAATTCGCACCAGAAGACCAGCTGACGCAGCTTACTGATTCTTTCCCTCGAAATGTTTTCGGTCATTAAAGTCATTGGCTCTTTTGGAGTGGAAATGTTTTGCGGGGCGTGTCTCGGCAAGTACCCGAGCTCAGGTATATGAGTGATAAATTCTGAAGTTAAGGCGGACGTCATTTTGTACAATAGTTTTCAGGTATTACGGAATTTTCGTTCGGCTCTAAATTTTAAGAATGGCGCAATTACATTTAGCATTCAAAATTATAATCGAATTGCGAATCTAAGTTCCTTTGTTTCCATTTTTTTCCACCCTCGACCGTTTTCATTATACAAGAGCTCCTTGTCAAGCTGTTTCTTTGTTAACTTATTTCTCTTAGCGCTGTTGATTCAGTACTTACTCCTCAATAAAAGTTAGTACTATAAAAATGTCGCGCGACGGCAAACAAAGGCCTCTTTATGCGCGCGTATTAGCCACGTTAGAGGAAACGGCGGGCCGCTGGCAACTAAACTGTCGTCCCTTATTTGTGAAGACACTCAAATGTTTCCTTCAAACATCTCATACTTTGCCTCCTGCCGCAACTGAATACCATCGCACAAAGGGATAAAAACGTTAATTACTGACCTGCCGACGGGAACTGTAATCCGCAAAAGCCGACGGATTAAAAGATTCGAGTACTCCGGCGCTGGTGCGCCTTCTTGGCGACAAAGGAAGATTACGGCGATATAGTTTTAGAAAAATTGTCCCGCTCTGAGTAATTCAGTATCTTGTTAGCTCTGCGTTCGAGCCGTAATCGCCGGGGAGATACGGGGAGTACAGATTTAAAAGCCAATGTACTTTGCGATGCACAATGAGCGTGACCGAAGAGATTTTCGGACATCTCGTTATGGTCGTCGACAAGGAAATTCCGGAGAATCCTCTTTTCGGAACTGATTCTGAAATTTGAGAATGTTTTCGAGTCGAAAACTGTTTGTGGGCGGAAAATCAAGCAGATAAAAATAAAAAAAATAAGCTTACATAAAGGCGGCAAAGAGTAGACGCGCAATTGAAACTGCAGGATATAAATGACTTCGGACGTACAATGTCGAAGGCGTAAAACCTGCAGCGAGCGATTATTCTCATTACAATACCAGCAATAACCCCCCGAGTCAGAAAAAACATCCGTCCCAAGCGCTCGGAATCGCATCCTAAACCGTCGCAAAGCCTCCTTAATGTCTGGTCCATAAATCTTAAAATAATGAGCCCGTCGTCGAGCCCCCGGGAAACTGTCATCCGAAAACATCGAACCCAAGCACCGGACCCGGCAATAATCTGCCCGATTATCTCGGGGCGCCGTGGTAAATCGAGAGTCCTGCTCCGCGCTAATCCAGAGCCCGCTCTCCCTCCTTCTATCTTCAGCCGACGGCGAAGATGTTTTTTTATTTTCTTTGCGTCTGCCCGGCGCACGGGGCGAGTATATTATTTTTGCCGTGCTCGTGTTTTCGCGCAGATAGAGGCGGCCGCCGATTCCGGGAGGGGGTGGTGGGGGGATTGCAAATCTGGGAAAAGCGAGCGCAGGCACGCACGACACGTGACTCGGGCCGAGTCTGCTCCGCGCTGAGGGTGATAAAGCATACGCTCTTCTCGGGCGCGCGGAGCATTGATTTTACCCGGCGGCCTTTTTTTCTTTCTTTCTTCTTCTTCCCTCCGCTCCGCTCCCGCCGCCGCCGCCGCCGCCGCCGCCGCCGCTGTGCGGACCGACGTTATTATCGCGGGTTTTCCCCGAGAGAGTGCAAATAGAAAAGCGGCCCGACGCTCTGGGCATAACGAGCAATTCGCTCCCAAGGACGGTGCTGATTTTTATCCGGACGAGGTGCCGAGAGATGAGAGATTGCCGGGAGCTGGGTTAGAGCGAGAGAGAGAGAGAGAGCATTGCGCCGGGATTGTTGTTGGTTGCGGGGAGAAATAAATATTTTCGAGGACGGACATTTTTAGGATCTCTCTGCTTTTGCTTGTCCTGGCTTTTGTCGAGGTCAATCGACTTTTGGTTAAACCTGCGTTTGCGCCTTTCGGTCTTTTTCTGGTTTAAGGCTCGTAGAAATACAAAACTTTTCGAGTTGGAACAACACCGAGTCCTTTCCGGCATCAATAATATTTTATTTGTATAAAATTATAGCTGCGGGACTCCTCTTTACAAATAAAGGCGATGCAACTGAAAATTCCAATTCGGCTCGAGTTTGATTCATAAAGAAAACTGCTTCGGCACATCATTTTCATCGAATAAATCATGCAGATGCAACTGGGAAAATAGGAAGAGCGTCGACTCTAATACATCAGATGAAATGTAATCCGGGGGAAGAGCCGTACCGAAAGATGTTAATTGCACATATCCGAGATGACAAATGCGCAAAACGGGATTACTTAGATCCCATTTGTGAGGCAAAGCATCGGGGATTAACACGTCAAAGACAGCCGGTCCTCCCGAGGCGGCCACGAAAAATTCCAGCGCGGAAGCCTCAGAGGCGAGCTTGCCCGGGCCTTTTCGGGGCAGAAGCTCGCAGCCCCGGGACCCAGAGGAAAAAGAAAGAAAACAAGTACCCCGGCGTACCTGCGGCTCGGATTTGTTGTTTTAGCTCGCGGCGAATAACACGCGGCGGCCCCGCCGCGGGGAAAGAAGTCAATTCCCGGCGACACTCGAGCGGGAAAAATCAGGTGCCGGTCACGTCCCGGTGTGTGCCGGCCGAGTTATATCGGTGTTAATAATACCGGGAAAGGGCTCCCTCGACCACCCACGCGGCGCACTCGAGAGACGGAGAGAGACGGCGGACAGGTAGGAAGAAAAACA
Organism: Ormyrus thymus; assembly: GCA_035582935.1. Classification (NCBI taxonomy): domain Eukaryota; kingdom Metazoa; phylum Arthropoda; class Insecta; order Hymenoptera; family Ormyridae; genus Ormyrus; species Ormyrus thymus. Next base: position 12,166 of record JAWWEM010039331.1, read on the forward strand.
AGCGGGGGAGAAGGAAGGAGCGCGGCGGCGGAGAGCCGCTTTTATCTGGCTCTTATAAAAATGACAAAACAGTTTTATATCGACGCGCGAAGGGAGAGAAGGGAGGGACGGAGGTCAGCTGCAGGGCAAACAGAGAGCGCCCACGCGATAAGCTAATCGCGAGCCCTGCCGGCCGATAATAAGTCCTCTAATATCGAGTTACAGCTGGGCGAAGGGAACTTTTACAAAATTGAGGCAAGGCCCGATGTTTGCCCGGCCCTTCTGTTTTCTTTCCTGGAAAATGCGATTGTTGGGCGCGAGGGGGATGGATTTTGCTAAAGTACAGTATTTTTTTCGAATAAAACTGTCAAGTCGCTCGAAGCGGTTTAATGGTTTAAGAGCGAGAAATCGGAAGTAAAGAGAGGAGTCGCGTGTACAAAGAAAAGATTTCCAAGGCACATATTTATGAGCAAAGTTTACCCACGAAAGTTTATTTATCCGTCACGCACATCCCAACAAGTATCTCTCGGCTCGACTCGATTTAAAACGCAGTCTGCGGCCGCGCTTGTGTATCAACCAATTGATATTCAATTAGTTGTAGTAATATTTGTAAAAGTGTCAGCGCTCGGAGGCAATGACTCCTGATAAATCGCGATAAGATTGAGATCGCGTACGCACACACAGAGAGAGAGAGAGAGGAAGAGAGCGGGGAAAAAAATCAATGAAAGCCATAGAGCAAGCAGGAGGAGTGAGAGAGAGAGCGCCTAATAAAGTACTCGAATGCAATTTCGATAGGAAGAAACAACAAGGCACTTGCCACCGTGGAGGATGATTCCGTTATTGTTACAGTGCGCTCTCGCTGTTTACAGGGACAATATTTTCATTCCGCAAACAATTCGTAGCTCGATAAAGAGCGCGCCACCTGCCCCGGATCTAACGTTAATGCCTCCGCGATGCCTATATTTACGAATCTCTTTTGCCTCCTCCTCCTCCTGCGAGCTCCTCTTTCTCTTTTTTTACACTCTGCTTTCCGCCGGGAGGAGAGAGAAAGAGAGAGAGAGAGAGAGAGCTCAAGAGCTTGGATACCCGATTCTCTTTCTCTCTCTCTCTCTCTTTTCGCCGTCCCCGACCTTTGCTATAACTGTGCGGGCATTCACACATTGATTGCTCGATTCATTACAAACAAATATTGGGACTAGGCCGTTCAAGTTTTTGCTCTACACTCGTTCCTCCTTTCTTCCGTTCCCGCCGAGAGCAGCCGATATTCTGTCAATAAAACAAAACCGATAAGACACTTGCCCCGCACTCGCGCCAATTCTTCCTGCCCGTGCCTTTTTTTTCTAGCTTCTATTTATAAAACGGGCTGCTCGCTTCAAAATCAAATTCCTTTTTTCCTCTGCCCCGCGAGCAAATTGGCCGCGGCGACGGATCCCTTTTTCCGTAAACAGGACGTTTTAACGAGGCGTCTTTGATGACAAACTCGCTAACCGCTGATCTTTGCGGTCTGGCGCGATCCGACGGCAAGCATTAAAGCCGCATTACCGGCCTCCTGTCCGCCAAAACACAAACGCACCTCCACCCATCCTGCGGAAAGCAATTACCCCGACGTTAATCCTCCAAACCCAATGACAATCATCGACGAGAGCCCCGCGAAAAATCCGAATCTCCCGAGTCCTCTCTGCCTGCGAAGCTGGCAGGCACGAAGCCGCGCGGGGCCCGGAAAAAAGCCACTCTCCCCGATCGAAAAGTCGAAAAAGCTGGTCGAAAAAGAAGGTCTGAAAAAGGGCTCGGAGCACGAGGGCCAAGGCCCAAGGCTCGCGTCCGCGTGACAGTTGACAGCTCGCTCGGCGCGCTCGGCCGCAAGCTCGGCGGGCGCAGGCGCGGCCCCGCCCCGGGCCCTCCCCCG
>JAWWEM010039353.1:0-49540 GCA_035582935.1 Ormyrus thymus
TTGCGGTTACACTATTTTCGGCTAACTTTTACCCAGAATTTCGGGTAATTTTTTAGCGAAAATTCTCTCCGTGTACATTTGTAAGGTATGCGGAGAGAAATTATCTTATGGAAAATTTTAATTTTATCATAGACGCGCAAGTCAAAAAAATTTAATTTGCATTACGGAATATATTTCAGTGAGATCGTTTAAACGCGATTAAAATGATTAAATTATCATATTTTTAATAAATATATTAATAAAATTAAATTTAATCGGATAATTTTAACGCCTGCAATATTTTTCACAACCGTTTGATGCAATAAAATAAGATTAGAAAAAAAAAACGTTTATTTTTATGTTCTTGGAAAAGTAACCCATTTTATTCTTATGAAATTTCTCCGGTCAAGCTCTATTAGTACCAAAAAGAGACGAAATAAATTCCACAAAAATTTTTTCCTCTCGCTCCCATCAAGATTTCGTAACGAAATAAATCTTTTTCCCGTAAACGACTACTATTATTAGCTCAAAAAAAAAAGAAAAATCCAAGCAACAGCAAACTCAAAAATTCCTCTGTCCGCCAGCAGAACAGCGGCTCGCCAGATATCGAATCTCCGCTCGAAGCGCGCAATAACCTCGTCTACGTGACTTATTCAAAACGACGGAAGATCGAAGCGGGGCCCTAACAGTTTCCCATCAGCCTCCGCGAATATTTCCCCGGCGATAAACGCGGAAGGAGAAACGCGATTGCGCAACTATAACGCTGCTCCGAGACTCCATCTCGAGCCGACTGCTACCGGGAAGAGCTCCCGACGCACATATCTGAGACAGTTTCAATTGCGGGCCCGCCGCCGCGAATTATTCAGCCTTATGTCATTAGGCATCCCGGGAAATTCGAGTGAAAGCCGCCGGCGACGACGAGCGTAAGTTTATAAGCTCATTCGAATTTTTCGACGGGGCTATTGATAGTTTTTTCTTTTTTTTTTTTATTGAGGAAGTGCTGATGACCGCGCCGCAGTTTATGGAGTGATTTTTATTGGTTTACGAGCCGTGCGTTCGTTACGCCGCGCGGCAAAGTGGCCGCGGGGATCGCGTAAGGTGTGGATGATCGTTTCCTCGGACATGCCTGGGAAGTTTATTATTTCTGGCGATTGATGCTTTTTTAAGGCGCTGCGCGCTTACGATTGCGGATGAAACAAGTTTCTTTTCGAGATTTTGAAATTTCTGTATAAACGTGTCTCGTGACGACTTATTGAGGCCTACATTTATTAAAACATGTAGATTAGAAGTATTAGAAGTATTTATTAACCAGAAAATAGCATTACAAAAGGTTTCTTCAGGCGAAGCTGTCACCTTTACGAATCCTTACATGCAACGCTCCTGTAGAAGTAAACTAAGTTAACTTGTACATAGGCTGGGTGTAAACTTGAATCTACACCTTAAACTAATAGAAAACAATAATCTTTGTTAATTTCTGATCTGAATAATATACAAAATACCACCTTATAAATTTCGTAAACTTAACAAGTTAGATATTGCATTTAAATATACCACCATATAAACTTAATATTTAAACATCTTAATTATTACTAATTTATTTATTACCAATTATTCGCTATAAAATATTTTATTTTACTTTTAATAGACACTTTGGAAGTTGTTAATTCCTTGAGTTAATTCATTAGCTAATTTATTAAACTCTTTGTTAGCTACTATGTAACTATCTTTCTCACTTATTCGTTTACTCCTTTCTGGCAACTGAGTACTCTTATTTCTAGTACTGCTTTCATTATTTTTATATATTTCCTAGAAGCTGTGCCTTTTATATTCGTTATTTTTTCAATCGGTCAGAAGGTATGGTGAATTATTACGTCTCGATGCATGCGATACAGTATAATTATACGTCTCGAGTAGCAGTGAACCGTACAGTCGGTCATTTTGTAATTTTATTTCGAGATTTTCTACTCTAGTTGCCGTACGTGTATGACGATCGATGTGTAAGATTACTATCATTTACAATTGTACATAATCCATTGTATTCTGTTATAACTTATTTCCCCTTCAGTAAATCCTTCAGTAAAGTAGCATGAATAAATTTTTAAACGAGACTGCGATATCTTTTGACCAATGGCCACCAGTGAGATAATTTTGAAAAAAGTATACAATGTTCACCAATAATTAATCAATGTGAGGTAATGAACAAGTATAAAGTACTCGAAAACCTAGCGATGTGTAACTATATACATATACCTGCATATAATTATCTCACATAACGTACGCAGTCAGATACAAATTATTTTCTCCGATAAAAACAGGATTTTCTACTCTAATTTCAATGCGATGGAATATAAAATATCCTGGAAAATGAAAACAAAATTACATCACCGAGAGAGCATTTCCAGAGCTCTCCCTCCGTTCGATTAATTTTCCTCTCTCGCGTCGCGCAGCAACTGCCGCAGCGTCGCCCCGACATCCTTAATTAAAATCGGCCCGCGACTTTCTTCCATTGAGGTCGGCCGGCGAAAAATCGGCGCGTTAACACGACAGACGCGTCAATAATACTCCGCGCTGTTCCGCTGCTTTCTAAAAGCGCGAATTTATCGCGCGCGATTTCGGCTCCGCCGCGGCGCAACAAAGGAAAGTCGTCGTCGTCGCGCGCGGGGGGCGGGGGAAAAGAAACGCGCGCGCCTTTCTCCGCATGCAAATAGCATAAGTGCGGGGTTATGAAAAAAGAATAAAGCCAAATATAAATGCGCCGTAAACCAACACCGCGGCTGCGGGCGCAGCCTGGAATTTGAGTTACGCGCGGGAATGATTCGCTGATGCTGCCGGTGCCGCTGCCGGCGCTGCTGCTGCTTCTGTTCGGCTGGTTTTCAGGAGTTTATGGACGATGCAGGAAATTTCACGAGGTTGCGGGTTTATAAGGCTGTTATGGGTTCTTTCGCGCAGATTTTGACACCTTCGTATTGATGGGTTTTTTGAAGGTGCTAATGAGGAGGGGAAGGAATTGTGCACTTGACGCGTGATAAAATTTATTTCAATTAAAAATAAGACGAATGCATTTAAGTGTTGGTTATTTAAATTATTAAAGACTTTGTAATGTATTAGTTTTTATTAGTTTTTTAATAAGATACTTTATTAGTTTTCTATTAGCTTCTAAGTCAGATCTTGATTAGTTTAAATCGTACAAAGTTATCGATCAATTTATCAAGTCGACAATTAGCGCTCAATATACTTTTTGTCCTTCTTCAACTTTCGGAAACCATTAATTCATTTCCTTATAATGTTAAAGTATAGTCAACGCGTCAAGAGCGAAAATTACGAATGTTTCAAAATTAAAACGCTTTCTCTACAACATTTTATTCGGTTACATCAAATGCACACGCTAAATCCAAGTGATCAATCATCATGCATTAGTCATTACCCCCTGCACATCACTCGAAGTAATGTTCATAATCACACCTTCCTTTTTCCCAACACAGACAACGCAAAAAAACTCCGCTTCCCGAAACTGTCAGAACTTGTCGTCCGCAATACCCCCCCCCCCCCAACTCCCTGAAATCAGTCGGACTTTATCGCACCTTAAAATCCTCCTTCCCTCACGAAAGCGCGAAACTTCCCCGCCCCGAAGGTGTCCCTTGATTTCCCTGCAGGGCAATACTCGGGGCTCCTCTTCGGCCGCTCCTTGCGAGCGCAAAAAGTTTCGGCGCGGCGCAATTTCGGCGCCGGCGCGAGATTAAATGAGCGCTCGGCGCTTCCGCGGTTTCTATTGGAAGTAAAAGAGCCCCGGCTTTGGCAAGCCGAGCGGAAAAATAAACGGGCGCGCGCCGTATGTTTCGTAATATGCTCCGCAGACGCGCGTGTTTACGCTCGGCGGATTATGACCGGAGTTTTGTTGGCTGTTTACGGAGTAAGAAGCCGGGGGGCCGATATGGGTTCATTGACAATTTAAGCGCCGATCGAAGGTGTATTGCTCTGGTGGGAAAAACGCTTTTGGATTTTTGCGCGAGGCGGATTGGCGCCGGGAGGTTGGGCATTAGATATGCGGAGCGGTGCTTCTTTGGCTTCTGGGCTGTTATTATGTTAATTTGATGCTTTGTAAAAACGAAAGTAACATCTCTGTTAACGAGCCTTTTCCGAGCGAATTACTTTAATTGTTTTAATTTTAGAACTTGTTTTCGATTTCTTTGTTTCGGGCAGGAGATAAGAATCTTTATATTTAGAATTAAAGATTAAAAAGAATGTTATTATTATGGCCTACTAATTGATGATCTCGACGATTGAAGAGAAGAAGTGCCACAAACTGAAAGTATTATTATAAAAAGAGTTGACTCAAAGATAACGTACTATTGTATTGGCCGTATGAAAGCTAATTGATCAAGATAAATTTCTTTTGAAGATAAAATAAATTCAGAAACTTTATAATATACTGCTCATCAAAAGCTACTTTCTTGTTAGAAAGTTATTATAAAAATCAACTAACCCAACATTTACCGTAAATTACCAAAAAATCGCTGCTATATAACTGAATTAGTATAGAATGCTTCCTCAAAGATGTTCTAAAATTCGAAATTTTTTTGAAGAGAGTAACGGCTTCGCATTTGCATAAATATTTCTTTACCTGACTCTCTATTCTCAAAAATTATCTTGTTTAAATTCGATGTAGTCTTAAAATCATTACTTTCCACTTAAAATAAAATAATTTATATTTTACATATAATAGTCCCTTTATAAAGCGCGAAAATAGCTCCTTTTTCAGAAAAGTCGATACTTTCTCCAACAAAGCAGCACTTCAATCCCACCCTCTAACAACCAATTCAGAAAAAATTCCTCCTCTCCAAGAGCAGAGACTCGCGCAGCCGCCCGAACTCCCCGCCTCCGTTCGAAATCTCTTAGCTCATCAACTCGTCGGCACATTTGAATCAGGCTCCCGGGCGACTTTCAGCTCGGCTTTAGCGATTCCGCGCTCGTGCCGCGCTCGTGCCGCGCCCAATCATTCGCCAAGCCTAATTAAATTTCCATCTTAATGAAAGTGTTTCGCTCCGGCACATCTTGTATTACACGAGCAGACTGCCGGAGCTCCCCTAAGCTTTCTTTTCTGGGCTGATTTTTTCTTTTTTTTTTTTGCGATCGGAGCGACTGCAGCTGGGGGATGTTTGCGCGCTTTTGCTTCGTTTGCGAGAGTTTTTGTCTCGAGGGTTTTATTGCTATGGGAGAGTTGGAGTTTTTTTGTTGGTTTTTGGAAGTTGTCTTTGTTTGAGGGAACAGAGACTAAAAAAACTTAAACTAAGAGTTCAAAAAAAAGTAAGATAATATATTTTTTATTCGTGTTTATAATGCTCCGTTGCTTTCTCAAACATTATTGAGAAAGGTTATTATTGCTTCCTCCTATAGAGCGAAGCTTTGTTCTGGCATAGAAATCTTGAACTTTAATTCACCTCCTAAACCTGTGCATCATTAATCAAACATCATTAATCAACATCATTAATGATAATTAAAAAACCTTTTAATATTCCGATTACAAAATTCGTTAAGTGGATAATCAAGAGACATCATCGATTACCAAAGCTAATTGCGCACAGGCCGTAAACAGCGATAAGCGGGTCCGGAGTTGCGGTAATCTCTTTTTCTTCGTTCGGTATCGAGTAAAAGTTGCCAAAGTCGGATAACGAGACTTGCGCTCGGGCTCGCGAGTACTCGGCGCAGCGATTAGTCCCTCCGGTCCTCGAGACGACGACGCCGCCGGATTTTTGCACCCCCCGCTGCTCGGGTCTTCTTGTCTTTTAATTATTTTCATTTCGAGAGAAATGAGGCGCCTCGCAACCTTACGGCCGGATTACCGTCGGCGAAGGCAAATATTTTACTTTTGCGCGGGGGGCGAAAAAAATTGCCTATGGCTTTAATTAAAGCATTGTTTGCGCTTTGCCTTTAAGGGATATTTACGGGGAAAGAATAATAGGGCTAGGGAAACGCTGAAAATTTAAGAAACCTTTTAGAGCGAGTAATGATTAACGATTGTATTTTTAATCATCTGGATTTTCGAAGCTTTCTCTTCTAAAATTTTGACGCAGTAAAAATATGAATAAGTCGAGAGTAATAGAAGCAAATTAAAAGTGAGTCGATTAAAAACGCAATTGCAATCGTCTCTAGTTTATTATTTTTTCACTCCTGTTTTCAATACCAAAGCATAAAAAGTATCCTTCTGCATTGCTGGTGTACTTAAAGAACTGAACCAAACCGCGAAATAGTCCCCAACTCGACGTAAACTCCGTCCTCCGCCTAATCCCCGAGATCACTCAATCCCCAGTATCCAAAAAGCGCAGCCGAAAATTTGTACAGCCCCGAAATGGTGTGCAGCGGTAGTTGCCAGTGAGCTCAGCGCGAGTCGCGGCCGCGATTCCCGAGCAAATAACCGGCGCCGTCTGCTCGTCGTTTGCTAGGGGCGGAGAGAGAAAGGGATCAGCCGACCCTTCGGATTCCTGCGCACATAACGGCCCCAAGTATATAGGGATTTCCGCGCGCGCGTTTACCTTCGTCGCCGCCCCCCCCTCCCCCCCGCGGCTCTCTATTGACTTTCGCGCAAATTCACCCCGAGAGCTTTGTCTCCTAGAAGCCGGGCGCAGGAGGAGGAGGTGGTCTTTGCTGCCTGAGCGGGGAGCAGCTCAGACTTGCTGAGCAACGTTGGGCCTGGAGCGAGATTAGTTTTATGCGCGGTTTCCGACTGCATCGAACGAACGCTAATTGTTGCCTCTGCGTGGCGGGTTATGTTTATTTCAGGCTCGGCGAGCGGCTCGTTTTCTTGACGGGGAATCGTGGGTAGCGGATTAACTTGAGTTTTAATTATTTTGCGGGGTGAATAATTGAAAGAGATACGTTGGGTACACTGAGAGAAAAGTTTAGTAAAAATTACCATACTGCCTAGTAAGGCCGCGACAGGCTGTTAAAACCAAAAAGATTATCATACTTTAGAGGAAAATTTACCAAACAGTGTAGTTTAATGCTTTTGGTTTTGACAATCTGTGGTGGCTTTACTAGACAGTATGGCTTATTTTACAAAATTATTTGTAATTTTTATTATATTTCTTCTCTCAGTGTATAGGTTGCGATTCTAAAATTAAAGAAATTATACCATTGCATTTGATATTTTTAAATATAATTATTATACCGTAATTGTATGGAGTTATTGTAATTGTCTGTAAAATGAAATGCATTATAAAGAAGCAGCTTGTGGGCTCTTTATAAATTAAATATGTGAATAATCTGAATGTATTTACGAAAAATTTTAAAAGAATGAAATTAAGTAATAATATTAAAAATTTAGTATCAATAAATGCAGACAATAATTGGTAATCAAATTCATTGAATGAAACAACTTTAATGCTCAAATTATACCCCGCTTTATTAATTGTTTTGTATTATACAATAACATGTTTTGACATTTCTTGCTTACTCCGTTTTAACACAACAAACATGGGCATAGTTGAATAAAGCAAACTTTCCCAGCTCTTTTGGTCCCCTTCGAATTTCATAAAGGAAATTTAACGTTATTCAACAACAACGCCTCCGCATTGTCTTACAAAAATAATAAAACAAATTTCTCAATACCCCGAATCAGCGAGAAAGTAGAAACCTAATTAAAACGCTCCCATATCCCACTTAACAAGTAATACCTCTTCCATACGCAGCACTCCGATTTCGCAACGGCACTCCGCACATAGCACTCGATTTCCATGAAGCCTGGCCATCTTCGCGGCGAGTATTTCCTCGAAAAGCCCATTGAAAATATCGCGCAATTAGCCTCGCTTTTTACATATACATATCACTCGCGGGTGGCGCAACTCGTTGCCTCAGTCCGGCGTGCAACTCCCCATCGAAAGTCGCGCGCACGCGCACTTAATTAGCGGAAAGAGACCGAGCCGGACGCAGGCATTTGCATATCCGCCGACCGATAAGGGCAATTAACGGGCGCACTTCTGCCCCGCAGCCGACCGAACAATTAGTCGCCTGGACGCTTTAATCCCGAGGAGGAAGAAGCTTTCCTTGACTTCGGAAATCGGGTGTTACGACTACGAGGTCGCGGCGGTAATCGACGATTCTTCGAGGGCTTCGGGAGGAGGAGGAGGTGTTTTTTTTTTTTCTAGCGGGGGTTGACTTAGGATTCGCTTAATTGAGGGCTTTTAGAATAGTTTGAGTTGGTGGAAAAATGGAGAGTAATAAAATTTGTGGAAAAATATAAGGTTTTGAGGATGAAAAAGAGCAATAAAATTAATTATTCTTGAGGATTCTTCGTTGAAATGCTCACGAAAAGCTATAAAATGAAGATACTTTTTAAACGAACGACGCAGGAAAATAAACATTAGATTATTACTGCACTGTTAGTTTAATAATTTTTTTTTAATTAAAAACGTCTTATTTTAATGTATATGTAAATAACTTTTTATTAATACTTTTTTTTTCAAATCCTGACGTTTTATATTGATAGTGTTTGAATGTCACTCAATATTAGCTCTCAATTTATAAAATTCAGATAGTTGAATAAAAGTAGATCTGTGATTTGTAAGTTAAAAAATTCTTAATGATATTGGCTAACTGTCACTGAATTTCCAAAGTTATTTCAATTTATTCAAATGGACGTTAAGTAATTACAAAATTAAATCAATGAAAATCTGCAGCCTAATTAAGTTTTCATTAAGTCCCGTCCATCCAAAATCAAAGCTATTTTTTAAATCTTTTTCGAAAGTCAGTCAATTTACCAATTTTCAGACACTATGAACTTAATTTTCTTTTTAAGTGAAAATACTACGTAAATTTTTATAACAGGGTCTACTGTTTATTCTGTAAATTGATTGTTACCGTTTTCATAATAAATATGATTGTACATGTCAATAAACATAGCATTTGATAAACTTAGTAAAGTGCAGTAAATTACTAAACTTGCAGTAAAATTATTTTCGTTGACAAAACAAGAATTGCGTTTCTTTATTTCCAAATATGTTTTTATAAATAAACATTGTCTACTAAAGAGTAAAATCATTTCGAAAGCTCAAAATCAATTTCAGAAAACACCTTTTTCACCACAACATTTAAAAACCCGCTGCTTTATTTATTCATTGGCACTTCTGCCCTACTAAGAAATAACGTCCTATCTACAGGACGAAGAAATAAATTGAAATAAAATATATGTAACACTTAATTTTAAAAATATTTTAAACACTTAGTTATATACATATTTGTAGTATTTAATTATATACATTGTATTATTTAGTTATGTGAAAATTAAAAATGATATTTTCTATAATAAAAAATTGATAAATTCGAAATTTAATCATTTTGTTTTTATACCAAGTCTTAAAACACTATTTTAAACAAGTTTTGTCTTCAAAATTTTTAACGCCGTAACAAAGCTTTTTTCTTGCGAATAATAGATGTACATTTATTATCTTACTTAATTTTCAAAACCATCGTGTTATGGCACATTAATAGTTTTTAAAAATATAAAAGGTAGTTAAATCACGAAAAAGTTCTTAAAAGTATTGTTTCCTTCTTCGAAGCAATAAATGTAATAGAGTTGAAATAAATTATATATAAATTACTAATACTTATTTTATTCGACTAAACGCTCTGAAAGTAAATTATAAAAATGAAGCACAATATATTCCGCTTTTTATTCTTAATTTTAGTGAATCTGTTTTATTACGGTAAGTAAATTCAAATTACTTAATATAGAATAAATTCTTTGCGTCATCAGTTTTATTTAAATATGCAGTTTACAGTATTATTAAAAAGTTTAATTTTTCTCAAAGTCCTCAAAGAATCTTCGCCTACCTTTTATAGTGCTAACTACAACAGCATCTCCCATAATTAATGGCGTACCTGACGTACGTCACCACTTTAAGTTCCACGTATCCATTCACAACAAGGACAATCCAGGAAATGTGTATGAGCAAGTATGCGGTGGTAGCATCATAAGGGAGAGATATATTCTGACCGCCGCTCATTGTTTCATAACCAAATTAAACGGCAATATTGAAGAGGTCTTCTACCCTTACGGTAGTACAAAAATTATAGCGGGAACAAATCACAGGAATGGACCTGGAATTGAAAGAGATGTCATTAGAGCTTTTATCCCCAAAGAGTACAATGTAAATTCAGATAATGATCATCCAGGATTTCTTATTGTTGAAGCAGACATAGCTGTTGCAGAAGTAAGACGCAGAAGTATGGAGAAATATTTTGAAATATTTCATTGGCTTGTTGTGTTTTTAGTTAAGCGCTGATTTAGGCTTACTTCAATATCCAGATAGATTAGCAATCATGCCTTTGGAATCACTGGATCCACGCTCTAATGCCTATGTTAATGAACGAGCTACGTTTTGTGGATTCGGACCAGATATGCTTGTACAACATAGCGATGGAGAGTTCTATCCAGTGGACTCTGGTAGCACCATAAATAAGTTTATGATTGTTAAAATACTCGGCAGAAACGAATGTCCAGTTTTCAACACAGCAATTTGTGCGAAAAACGCAGATGAAAGAGTATATCGTACACCTTCCCACGTAAGTATAAAAATGTTAATTATACAAATTCAGATTTGTATAGGCTATCTTTCATTTAGAGCGGTGTTTGGCTCAGGCGGTAAGGTTCTTGCCTCCCAAGGCAAACATTGCTCAGGGCGTGAGTTTGGTGGTTTGGATCCACTCCTGTCAGAAAGACCTGGTAAAATAGTGCAAATCCACACACATTACCCGATACCCGTATCAGGTATTTTATACCTTCCTTATAATATTTTGTAAGGTTTTATCGGATATTTCCGACAGGGCCGTCAGTCAGAAATTTTCGGAGGCTACTTAAGAATTTGTCGGATTTTTCAATGATGGTAATGTAGCTGAGAATATCCGCCGATCTTGCTGGAGGATCATGTATGATCCTGATCAATGGCCAACTTTAGTATAAGTATCATGATTGCGCTTAGTATACGAGTACTGAAAAGGTTGGCTTTTGCGAGTGTCGCTTGTGGGTCTCGCACAATGAGTGGAATATTCCATGCCTCGATCGGTAAGAGCAAAGAAACTTGATTTGGACTCCGAACTCAAAGGCCCTATCGTTCGCATCAAGCACCACTGTAGTAAAGACCATGTGCTTTGTTTACCAAAACGCATTGGCGCCCTTCCTTATTAAGGGGATCTCGGACAGATTCGTCACAATACGTGTAACTATACAACGCGGCCCATCTGGCTTATGTTTATCTTTCGTCAAACTTCGTCACCCGCCTCGCGCCGTATTTCACAATTTTTAGCTCGAATTTTTGTTTTCCATAAACTATTATGTTACCTTTCCTTTTCTTCTGATGGCAGCTACCTCGCTAACCTAGCATTCCGCAGTTGAAAATGCCTTAAAATTGTTTTAATCGCGAAAAATACACATTGTGCTGTGACCGTCAATTTTTAGTCCGACAACTCCTTAAGCATACCGTATGGGAGATTAAATCGAGTGAAGTTAAATAAGATTGACAAAGAATATCTTTCATTTAAAGGGAGACAGCGGAGCTGGATTGGTTTACAATAATAAAATCATCGGAGTTCTCAGTTCCGGACCCCGTGTTGGCAATTTAGAAGAACCGATAAAATTCACGAGACTGCATCAGCATATGAGATTTATCCAAGAAGCTCAGAATCCGCGTGGTAATCACAGATCTATCGTGATTTTGGACACGCATTTCAACTCGCCATTCATAGGACATAGAAATCCTGAACATGGATCAAGTTTCAGTTCTGCAGAAGGCAAAAAGAGGCCTTCACAAGCGAAACATTATCACGGGCTACGTCCTGGATACAGAGGTACACGTCAGCGTTGATTTAGTTTGAATGTTATAATTTATAATTTCAAACTTTTCTCTGTTAAATAATATTTTTAATGAAAAAATATAGTAATTATTCTCAGTGCATCAACTTCTTCAGCAATTTTAACCCACCCTCCATTTTAAACTTTTTTCTCCTCTCAATTTCTATCTACAAAGCCACTCTTCAAATCAAATGCATCCATCAAACACTTAAAACCAGCTCATAAGATCCTCGCTCAGCCTGCCGTCCGCAAAACTACACGTCGCAACAAGCCCGAGGATCAATCGCGCTCGGAAAAGTGAAACGCGCATCTGCATAGAAAGTAGAAAACTATCTCGCGGAGGCCGGAATCGGCGCGATGGCCAGTCATGCGTCTATACGCGCGCCGTCCCTTCCTTCCGCGACGTCGAGCGGCATTGTCCGAGCCCGAACGATTCACTCGAGATTTGGGCTGAGACAGAGGAAAGCCCGTTTGTCACTGGCTGATGGGATTGTGACGGTTTTCGTTGCGATTTGCGTGCGACACATCGCATCCATGATTGTAAGTTGGTGAATCGAAATTATAAAATTTTCCTGCGTACATTTTGTTTTTTTAAATGAAAATGATAAGAAATATCCTGGATATTTGAATAATAAGAATCAGTGGAAAGTTTATATGTAGTTTTCTGTAATTTTTATTTAAATCGTGATTAATAAAAAATAAAAATGATTTTTTTATTATTTATCAATATTTTGACATTGGTTTGTTCATGCACGGAATTATTAGTTACACATTTTATTTGTGCACCGTGTTTGAGTGTACGATTCTTATGTTCATGAATAACAAGAACGCGGCGATGTTTTCTTCTGATTACTTACTAAGTTCCCAATTAAAATTCATTGTCTTCGAAATCGGAAGATTGAATTTCATACGCGGTTTGTAATTAAAACAAACGTTATGAATATTAAATCATGTGATTATCAAATAATAAAAATTTGGTTTACATCATCAGTTACTGTACTTATATTTTAATAAAAAAATTCTCGATTGCGTAATGCGGTTATAGATTTGAATAGAATTTTATTATTTATCTATAAAATAAATAAGTTAGAACTCGCGTAAAACATTGTTATTGCAATTGCAACATTTTAATTAACTGATAACTTAGTAGCTCACGAAGTTAATACAATTTTAATAGTATTATTATTTCTTTATTATTACTTCTCTGCAGTACATTAAAACTAATTTACAAACTTCAATCTTCATATTTTTAAGTTTAGAATTATTTCTTTGATAATATACTACTTTAAACTCTTTAAGGACCAAAAGAAAATCAACCTAAAAATACACCATAACCCCCACCTCTTCCCAAACCTATCATCGCTAAAAAGAAAAACCGCCGAGGCAGCGCTCAAACCGTCATCGATCTCCCCGTCGCGCAATCCGGAAGTTCCAGGAGCGAGTGAAATTAAGCCCGGCGACAGCATCTCGACGCGCGTATAAACACCGTCCATTAACCCCCGCTGCGCAATTGGCCACGCGCAGTTAATGCCGCGCGTGCATATATCTTTCCGGGCCGACGAGGCATAAGTTGCCGGACAAATATGAAACTTTGATCTTCCGCGACTGCAGGTGCGCAGCTGCGCGATACTGCGGATGATGGCCGCGACTGCAGGCCGCGGAGTGAATTCGATGTGGGGGGGGGGGAGGATCATGGCTGGTTTGAAGGAGAGTTTGTGTCTGGATGGAGGTACCTGCTGCGATGTGTGGAGGAAGGTTCGCAACGGAATCAGAAGTCGATAAAATTTGGCCGGGCTGAGATGTTGGTTTTGATTTGGTGTTGTAAATGTTGGGTGGTAAAATCGGTTTATTATTGTACCTCTGCAGAGAGCGTTCACTTAGCATTTAAGCTCGTGCTTCTGTAGATTTTTTGTTAACAGAAAACGTTTTAATGTTCTTCTAATTAAACAGATGAACATTTAATCACGTAATTGTAAAGTAGAAAAACTATTTATGTCGTTGTTACTTTTATTAACGAACTTCTAAAGCAGAATTTATACTCTGATTGGTAATATTATTTATCAATTATATTACAATAATTTGTAATCTAATTAAATAGTAAAATCATATCAGCAATTAAAATGAATAATCAAATTTATTCTCCAACTTTTGAAGAAAATAAAGGAACATTTATAAATAAATATATAATTATTGTATCTTCCCCGAAAAAAAAACGTTCACAATTTTAGAATCGACTTCGCGCGACGACCTTGAATTGACCAAAAACTAATGGAATAAGTGGTGAAACTGGCTAATTTACTCTACAGAATTAAAATGAATTCGCTAGTTTTTATCGATAAATTTCTACCAGGGTTTGAATGCCGTCTATTTAATTACTTTTTTACTGCAATTTTATAGCATTCATTTAATAGACGAGAGCGTATAAAATCAATGATATTAAAATTGATGTTTTCTCTCATTGGCTATAATAAAATATAAAATACAAATGTGCAATCAAATAGTACAATATTTTATGGTTAAATTATAGTTGATTACCGTCAGCAAACAAATAATAGCATAGATAATAATAGAAAAAAGCAACTACAAACTACCGAAAACCAAAAAATGACCAGTAACAATCTCGGATTATCAGAAAAAAAAATTTTTTTGTGAAAATACGTATATATTACATAAAACCCATCATTCCCTCACATTACGAAACCCCTTCTAAAAGCAAAAAAAGAAAAACAAAAATTACAACAATAATACACCTCCGCGTCAGCCCATCTCCACCCCTACGCAGCCCGCATACGAAGCACCCGAAGCCTCTCTCCTAAACCCTCTACAAAAAAAGACAACAGCAGCAGCAGCGGCAACGCCTCCACTCCTCGGCGAAAAGAAGCTCCCCGACGTGTCGGGAATCCGGACAACAGCCGTAACTCAGCGGCGCGGCATTTTTTCATCGCCGCCGGACAGGATCACGTCTTCGTAATTGGCCCGGGAATGCCGTCCGGCCCGGCGACGGGAGAGTTCATCCCGGGAAAAGCGCGAGATTCGGATGGCTTCGCGCGCGGTGCTCGCTGTTTTTGCGCCGCGCGGCTCGCGCAAGACTCCCTGCGCAATTGCGCCGCGGCGCGGTTTGCCTCGCCGCGCGAGAGAGCCGAGCCGATGGACGGACGGGTCGAGGAGCTGGGAGTCGCTTATTTAATTAGGAATATCGCTGGTTTTCGAGGTGAATTCGTCGGGTGGACTGGGACTGGGTGAGGAAAGCAGTTTTGTAGCTTGATTTAGTGGAGGCAAACGGTTCGGCTGAAAAATTGTCGCCTTTTTCGCTTTTCAGAAGTTTTTCTTGCGTTCAGCGGAATGTCGCTTTTCCCGCGAAGCTTTTTTATATTTAATTGCTCTTAGATAAATTAGTTTTATGTAAGCTGTAGTTACTTTCGACTTTTAAACATTTAGAAAGATTGCTTTGATTGTTATTTATACTTATATAATTTGTTTAGATTCTAAAATTAAATCATTGACATCTTTATTATTTAATTTGAAACTTTATTCATTCATTTGTTAGTTCCAAAAAAATGCTAGTCATTTATTTTGCTGCTAGCGTTTAGGTAATGTTTTGTTTTTTAGTAAGTATAAATTTAATATAACTGAATTCCTAAGATTCAACATAAATTATTATTTTATATCATAAAAATTCCTTTTCAATGAGCAAACAAGTAGATTCAGTGATTTCATTGTAGTTCCTTGATATCATCGTCCGAAATATAACACTTTTGCAACAAAAAAAGGCGTTGATGTAAAAACGTCATTTCAGAAGCTAAGCTCAAATACAATACAGTATCCTCTTCGCTGCGGTGAGACCGAAATAAGGTAAGTAGCCAATTTTTGTTCCGCAAAAAAACCGAAGCTCCCAGCCGAATTCCAAGAAGCCAATCTCCTCGCCTACCCTCTTATAAATATTAAAATTTTCGTCAAAAATTCCGCGCTACGCAAACGCGGCCCGAAGGAGCAACGACGCGAGACGCGCGCTTTGCGGAAAAAAGACCGGCGGAGCGGCGAACGGGAGGGGAGGCGCGGAATAAAAGCCATGCGAAGCTTTTACCCCCGCCGGACTGTATAAATTCGATAAAGAGCGAAAGTGGACGCGAAAGCTTTCCTCTCTAGTACAACTGACTATTATCCGCGCTCGAGAACGCGATTAAGAGTTTAGAATTTTCGTGCGTCGCTTCGCCGTGAGCGGGGAGGTGCCTCGATCGTAGGGACTTTATTTTGGATAGTAACTTGAGACTCAGAGAAAATGTAATACAATGAGTAGATAATGAAAATAAAAATGTTTATTTTTTGTACCTATAAAAAGTTAAATAGGCGGAAACAGTACTTAAGTAAAAGTATAGTATCAAGTTATTTCATAATTTAATTATTTCATAAAATTCCACTGTTTTTACGCACAATAAATTTTTAAGCATACAATGGGCACACATTTTTAATAAATTAAATTACTCATGAATTAAGTTTTGCATGATATTTTATTTTCGTTGAATATAATAATTTAAAAAACTGACCAAAAGAAAAAGAATCTCTTCCACATTTATCACTCAACCTTTGCCTCTCTGCGACTTGGGAACTGTTTATAGTATCAGGCAGAAGTCTCATCTCCATTCACCAGCTTCCCATTCAATGAACTTTTCCAGATCTCCATCAGGGTAAATGCACTTGTCTCTCCGCGCTTACAAAACCCGAATAAAAATGGGAAAGCGGTCGAGCAAGTTTACAATCGCCGGAGAGTTATGCAAAATACCGGCGCGGAATAAAAATCAACGAAATCTGCTACACCCAAGTCGAGAAAACGGGAAAAACTCTTAATTTCAAAAGCCCGCAAACTTTTCAGGCGGCAATAACTCTTCTTTGCGCAATCGCTCCGTTTTCGAACGCAATTGTCATTCCGCTCCCGCGGCCTTTTCTTTATTTAGGCCAAAATGCAATTGTAGCGCGGCCGGAAATGGCGTTTTTACCTCGTGTTTAACCCAGCAATTTGCGGATTTTCCCGAGTTATTACGCTCCGTATTGCTCCTTCCTTCCAGTCCTCCCCCCTCCCCCCTCCTGCCAGAGAGGGATGGACGCAGTAATGGGCTTGTTTAATTTGGATTTTCATTCTTCTTTTTCGAGCTCGAGTTTATGGCTCGCTAACGGAGATTCATGCAGCGTGTATTTAATAAAGGGGCGGTGGTTAATGGACAGCGAGACGCGACTCGCGCTTCTGAAAAAATGTTGACGTAAACCGGGGTTTATTGTGAGATTGTGAGGGGACTTATTTGTTGTGGAAATTATATTTATGTAGGTGCAAAGGCAGTAAGTTTCGTTCAAATTAAATTCACTTGTACTGATTTTTAATAATTAGTTTTAAAACATTTCATTTTATAAGGAATTTATTGAAAAATCAATAAAAATTTAGCGGAAGGGCGTATTTCTATTATCTTTCGATGCTTACTGTAACGTCTTGCATTATGATGAGTCGGTAACTTATCCAGGCTTCCCTTGCTCGGAACCAGTTCATGAAGGATTTCGAGTTATCGGCAGTTGATTAAACGGGATTTGAGCTGTACAGATGAGATGGTAAACTAAAATATTGTTCAAGAATCTAGTCTGTTTGTAATGGACATTTCAATGAGCTTTATATTTATATATTATAAATGATTTTTAATAAGTCAAGAAATTTTGCATAGAATGTAGGACTCATTGAAAACCTAGTATTAATTGACTAAAATGCTTGCAAAATATTAACGTGTATAAAAATTGGCGTAAAAATGAACACGATAGACCGGTAACGAAACTGGTTGCAGACAAAAATTAAGTATTCTACCATTAAAAAACCAAACCTGATTCAGAAATTGCTACTTGCGAGAGTTTACTGACTCTCGGCTAGTTTATCAGACAATATTTGTTTTTCTTTATCGGATAAATAGATATAAGCTTACAGGCTGCATGTGATAAAATAAAAGGACTACAAAGTTTTGTGGTACAAAAAATAAATTTTGTATTTATTCGAATACTAAATAGTAATATGACTTTCAACATACATTAAAATATTCCCTAAAACTACAAAAGTTTATTAACCAACACAAATCTTTATCACAAATCTTTTGCGATAATACATTTAAAAAAAATAATACATAAAAACATTATTATTTTCTTAAACATATACTATATGTACTTAAATATATACATAAATGTAGTGTCAAAAGTTAAACCGATTAGTACAGTTCTCCAAACTGTACTAATTATTACAAAATCTGAAAATACATTCGCTTCGAGAAATACCAAAAATTGTATTCTCAATTATCCCCTATTCTCAATGCCTGTTGCTTCCACTTTCCTTCCGAAAACACTGGTTAGTAATCTCCATATCAAAATGATCCTCCTTATCCAGCCCATCCGTCGTTTTCGTGCACGTCGTGTAGTAACAGTACTCAAACCCAGTCCTCTCAAAGAACTCCACGTCAATCTTGGCCCCAGACAGCGAGCACTTGGCGTCCATGACCTCTTGCACATCGACAATCGAGCCCTTCTCATCGATCTTCAAAAAATCAAGCTCGATGAACTCGCCGGGAAGCGGCTTCTCGTACCCGACCGCCACCGCGAATCCTCCATCCTTCAGGTTGTACATCCTCGTCAGGGCGACGCGGGGCGTCTTCAAAGACAAGGACAGCCCCAGAGTTCCGTTTCCGTTGTGGTCGAACAGGGAGCAGTCGAGGATGGATTCTCCGAAGGACTGCTGGCAGAAGCCGAGGCGTCCGTGGCTCGAGGACACCGCCAGGTTGGAGATTCGGAGGGGAAACTCGAAGGCAGAGAAAGAGTACTCGTGACTGTAGAGCAGATCGCCGTCGGGGTTGAGGAGGGAGATCGTGCCGTCCTCGGAGAGGTAGGTGTTTGTCGCGTAGGCGAGCAAAGTTGAGTTGGGTGAGTAGATTGGGAAAACCTCCACTGCTGGGTCGAAGTCGATGAGTAATGAGCGAGCTGGGGACAAGTTCAAGGTTTATTGTCACTTATAAAGTGAGGCAAATCTTGAATAAAATAGCTTTAAAAATAAAGGAGGAGCTCCACGTCTCGTATGAAAATGTATTCGATTAAAACATGGCCTAACGTCGAAGAACATACAAAACATTTATTGTCATTTAGAACACATTAAGACCTTTATTTTGAACCAAAAATTAAGATGTGCAAAAAGAATTATAATTTTTTAACTTTGATGAATAACATGGAGAATATACTTTTATATAAGCTCGCGCAAAAATCAAACAAACGGGCAATATGTTAGTAACTTAATTGACAACAGTTTGGCAATGTATTCTTAAAGCACATCATTCAATATATGTTCAATACTCTTTCATTTTTTCTCATACTAGCAATAAGTTACAAATTAAAGAGTTTTTTTATTTATAAGTATAACGATAAAAATAAAAAAATTTGTTTTGAAAGAAAATCTGTATTTAAATCTTTTAACAAAAAATACAATGAAAATTACAAAACGACACATTTTAATTAATGCTAAGGGATATGTTGCTACTATGGTTGGTTTCCTAGAATCAGATGTTTCGTCTAAGATTACCAGCGTAAACTTCACCTACCCTACCCTGGTTTGCAGTATTTTTTTATTTTTTTTAATTACTTGACTAAAGAAACTATCTTTCTCAATGAAAATAACTGCTCTAAATAGATTTTAATTAGCTCCATTTGGCTCAATTTTTTATTAATTTAGGGACTGCCCAGTTTTTCCTAAAATCAAAGAAATTACTAACAATACTTTTTATTATTTTATTGTTAATTGTTGATAGATAACCATTAATAAAAAAATGAGTCATATGGAGCTAATTAAAATCTATTTAGAGCAGTTATTTTTATTAAGATATGTAGGCAATTTATGGTGGGAGTGTTGGAGGAAGGCCTTGGGGAGTGGGAAGAGACCGGGCGCCTTTGGGTGCCTGCCCGACTGGTCGCTAGGTAGCGTAGCGCCGGGTTTGTCGCGCTCGCTAGCAGACCAGTCGAGGCAACTGGATATAAGTTGTCATCGAGGGTTGTCAGCCCCACTGACGAGTCTTGGTGGACAACCCTGAGACGAAACGTCTAGGCTTCCTCCAGCCTCCTATAGAAAGATTGTTTCTTTAGTTAAAGAATTAAAAAAAAAAACAAAAAATACTGCAAACCAGGGTAGGGGGAGTGTAAACTTCTCAGTAAACACTGGTAGCCTATCTGGTAGGTACAGAAATTCTCTCTAGCGGTGCAATCACCAACCAGATGTGGATATTTCATTTATTACATATCTATGTGAATGCGTTAAATATTTACTCGCCTTTTGGATGGCGGCTTCACCGTAAAGTAAAATTATAAGGATTTATAGCCGCAAGAACATCTGCGTTCAAGGGTGTCTAAGGGCAGGCTATTAGTGCTTTACTGAGGAGTTCGTTTGGTGATAAAATTTATTGCTAGCACGAGGAAAAATTAAAGAGCATTGGACATATAATGGATGACGTGCTTTAACAATATATTGTGTTGCCAATTAAGTTTACCAATTTCCAAAGCCATTATCTACCAATTTTTTGCCCTCCCCCCTCTCCTGACCAATATATTATCCATTTTTTTTTATTTTTGCGCGGGAGGATTTCAATATTATGAGAAAAAGCTTACCAGCAATTTATGAAGATCCTCCTTTACTGATAATGATTATCATAATTTTAATTTAATTATTGTAGAAATTTTGTATTTTATTTTTCTGAATTATTACCCGCAGGATTACTGTATCTCTTTTCTGTGCTATTGTAAGACAGCCTGCATCTCCTCTTCTTTCCGCATAACCTGGAGTTCTTAAAAAATAAATCGAAGGTACCATCTTTGTGAGGCACGACATTCAAATTATTAATCTTCGTATCATTTTCAACAAAATCAATTTTTTTGTCCACTTTCAGCACGTAATCTTGATGTTTGCAGGTCGGCATATGGATTAACCGAACATTCAAAAACTCCTTGTAGTTCTGCAGTCTCCTTTTCTTGTTTCTAAATTCACCAATTTTTCCGACGAACACTACACTGTCGTGATTAAATTGAGTCAACGAAAACTTTCGAGCAACAAAGTTCCGCCTCTTAGCTTCCAATTCCACGTCGCAGGAGTACTTGAAATCCAATCCTTGCGGTATCAAAATGTCGAGCGTTAAGATGCAATACTTTTGGGGCTTGTCCTCGTGACGATCACAAATTGCGTGGGTGTAAGTGATGTTGTCCCCGACTGAGAAGGTAAAAATGAGGTCCTTCTTGACGTGGTCTATATGCTTAGAAACGTGCGATGATATCAGGCTCTGCGCCGTTTGAACGTACAAAAGTACAATGGATAAAATCCAAAGTAACTTAATCATTTTTTGTGTGCAGATTCTTTTGACTTGAATAATTGCTACTAAAATAACAGTAAACTGTTAATTGTAATGAAGCTAGTAACAAGTAATACTTTTACAAAAGCTTACCTACTGCACAGAAATTGTCCGTAGGAGAAGGCACGTTATTTTTTAGAGACGACGCGTGAATAAATAGGTGCTATGAAAGCCGAAGAGGATATACAGCTGACCCAGAATATTTTTATCATCTTCGCTTACATTTACATATTATCTGTCAGAATTTACCGGTGACGTAGCAAGGACAGAGTTATCTCAATCAGTTCTTTGAATTTAACTTAAAATAATGCAGGATGATGAATGAATTTCTAAAGTGAGAAAAATTAAAAACTCGATAAGGTCTAATTTGAAAATATTAAAGTGAAAAGGAAAAATAATAATAAAAAAATACAATCTAATAAAGAAACTATAAAAATGACTTTATTTTTTGTACTATAAAAAAATTATTAATATGTATTTAACAAATTTGTTCAAAATTCCTCTTACGAAATAATTTCATTCTAAAAGAAATAATACATTTAAAAATTGTTAAAGAATATTGTGGCATCAGAGTCGACTTACATAAATTTAAGTGTCACGCATGTATCTAACAAGACATCTCGCACATTCACAATTCACAATTCATTTGACGGACACGTGTTGCTTACGAAAGCACTTGGACACATAATTCATTCGCGGCTCTTTCACAATGATGTCAAATTCACTGAGTGTCGCCGGTCCAGTGAACGTCATGCAGAACTCGGTATCGTTTTTCCGAAACAAGCTGATCTGTCCAGAATAGAGACGTCCAAATCGATTCCACTGATCTCCAGAGGCCTGTTGTCGTGATGCCCGTCCGGGAATATGTTGGAAACGTGGAAGGCCTTGTAGCCAAGACACTCCTGATCCGTGCAAACAAGCTGCAGCAGTAAAAATCCACCCTCTGCCAAGTTGTGCATCTTCACGCGCACAATCTGGTAGCCAAAATGAAGCGTGACGTTCAGTTTGGTGTTCCCTAGAGAATCCATTTGAGTGCATGTGACCGTCGTATCCCCTCGCATCGGCAGCCAGCAAATACCGAAGATCTCGTGGAGATTGGAGATGTCGAAGATTATGTAACCCTTAAAACTGGCACCTAACAGATTTACGGCGTCTCCTTCTGGATTGACCAGCGTGGCTGTGAATTTTTCGGAAGTCCAGCTGAAGGCGTAGTATCCTTTGGAGATTGTTGAACTGACAGGAAGTATGGCGGATAAAGGTGAATTCTGCTCCTTTGGAAGAAAGGATTCAGCTCTGCCGATGCTTTTGCCCTTCGCGTCGAATGTTATCTTGCACCTTCCAGTGTCGCACAGGGTTTTACTGTAGAAGAAAACGTCGAAAGTGCAATTGTCATAGCCAAAAATGTTATTGAAAGCAATTTCATCGACCATCTCGTTCTGCATCTCTATGGGGATTTCTTTGACGTCATTGTACTCGCAGTTGGTCCAGTTGACAACTCGGATTTTGAGAAGAATCTGGTGTTCGGCCCACTCTGTTTTCTCGCGATCCAGCCAGGCAAACAAAGCTTTGTCCGATCCCAGATGAGCTAAAATGAAGTTACGTCCTATCATGCGGCTTTCCTTTTGAGTTTCCAAGCGCAGCTTGCAGACACTCTTGTATGTGAGGTTCTCTGAGGTATAAGTCTCGACGATGACGTCGCAGATCTTCTTGGACTTCCAGTGGGCTTCTTCGCACAAGGCGTACAAGAGTCGGTTCTCCCTCTTGTTGTTAACTTCGGAGGAGCTCTGATCGCGGCTCAAGATGACCTCCTTTTCTTGGAAAACCCATTGTTTCTCGAAGCTCTGAATACCATTGTCGTGCGCTTGGAGTGATAAGCATAACACGGAAGCAGTGATTATTAGTCTCAGGGACAGCATTAGAATTATTTATTGTCTACCTGCAAAGTACCAGCAAAGTCATTAGTTTAATTTTGAAAATATTTGTGATGCATTTTTTACAGCGAAAATGTTATCAATATATTTTTTCAATCCTTGCATGAAAAAGACCTTTTACCTACTTAAGAACACGAATGATATAATTTATAACAATATAAGTTTCATTATTCCACAAAAAAGAA
This sequence comes from Ormyrus thymus, assembly GCA_035582935.1. Lineage (NCBI taxonomy): Eukaryota > Metazoa > Arthropoda > Insecta > Hymenoptera > Ormyridae > Ormyrus > Ormyrus thymus. Next base: position 23,336 of record JAWWEM010039353.1, read on the forward strand.
ATAAATTAATGTGAAATAATTTTTTTACTTAAAGTGTATAATAAAAATATATTTACACTGATATGATGGACCAGATATCGAAATGACATATCTTCCATCCGTTTTTTCATTTAAAAAAAGGACCTTCACTCATTAAAAAAAATATAGTGTAGCCACCATCGTCGCTAGAAAAAAAATCGACTTTCCCCTAGTTGTATTATTTAACAAATTATTAGATGATATTTAAATAATTTAATTCTCACCTCGAGAAACGTAAAGTTAGAGAAGAAGCTATAAATTATATTGTCTACTCTACTTTGTAAAGAAAATTAAGTGATCGTCTTGAGTAAATTTGGAAACGTATATACTATTATCTTGAAAGAGATATAAAGGTCACTCGGAGTGATAAACTCCTTATGAAGAAACGAGATATATTCAGAAAACTTTTTTATTTACAAATACAAATATTATTATATATTAAATGTAATACATTCATTTTACAAACTAATAAAAATTCATAGAATTATAAATTAAGAAACGAAGCGCAATTTTTATTCTAACAGTTTTATTAATTTACGCTGAAATGATTTCCAAACAATTTTAACTTAACTTATGCGTTACTTTAAATACCTAGTGTCTTCTTAAGCATACATTTACTCGTGTAGTTTATTACTTTATTCTTCAAAACCCAGCTGTAGCAAACAAAGTAAAAACATATTTCAACCTTACCGCTTTCAACAATATTCGTTTGAAAATACCGCTTGTCGTTGCAAAAGAAGCGGAGGTCAACAATATTTTTCTTTACAACTTTCCGGCGATCTGGATAAATTATCAGTGCGTCAAAGTTACCGCAAACGTCCCTAGGACACGAGCCACTAAACAGCACCAATCCTCCTCCCTCCATATTGTGCACAGTGATCCATTTACTTTTGTGATACCTCGGTAAATTCTGTCTCACTACCATATGACCTTGTTTGTCAAATTGTGAACATTCCATGGGAATATTCTCTGTTAAGTGGATAGCACAAAATCCGAGCATATTATGTGTCATCGAGGTTGATAACACCCAAGATGTTGTCGGATAATTGCGATTCGTAAGTAAGTCAGTCCGATTACCCGTCAAATCGATAATCGCTAGATGTCGCTCTCGACTGTCTTTCTCCACTTCTATAATACTAAAATATTCCGCTGCTGAAGATGACTTGTGGTGCAAAGGTTCCACCGATACGTTCTTTGTTTGAAGGGAGAAAGGCGATGGATCGCCCATTGTCGTTCCGTCTTCGTCGTAGCTGACTCTGCAAAACGGTAAAGTCCCGCAGACGGGACTGTGAAAAAAGATGATGTCAAAATTATTCTCAAACACTATAGGATTGCCGATCATTCCTGTCTCTTTTGGATAAAGGGCGAACTGGTGAAAGAATTTCGTCTCCTCGCAGCTTTCCAAATTGAGAATCGATATCATCTTGAACGTCGTTATTGGGTTACATGTTGTGTTCGAGAGCATCCACGTTAAAATCGCTTTGGTGTCGGCGAGGCGGTCGATTCTTATCAATAAGTTTCGATCTAACCACAGCGTCTCTTGCTTCCTTCCGGCAACGATGCAGGTTAGGCTCTCCGGCTTTTTACCTGGCGTTGTCAAAATCACGGCACAACTGACGTCATTGAAGAGGTCGTCTTTCGTGCAGCTAGCAAAAAGCAGGCTCTTGTCTCTCCTGGAAAATCTTTTAGGTACGACGACTGAATTTTCAATTCCGACAGTGAATACTCTCTGGACAGTTCTTGATTCGTGTTTTCCTTCGATTAGGGTAAGATGAACCAGATGGAGAATGAGGCATGTTTTGATGAGAAGCCACATAGTGAATCGACAACTACCGGTGCTGTGCAAAAACGAACGATTACATTCTGTTTGGCAGATTTTAATTTGATTCCGTGCTCAATAACTAAATCTATTTTTTACTTACAAAATTTTGGCTTTCAAGCATCTGGTTGGTTATTCTTACAAATAAACTGTTCAAGAAGTGAATGGTGAAAAAAATTTGATAAACCTTATCACTCCTCAATTAAATTTGATTCTTGCCTTCAATAAAACTCTACATAAAAATTTCATTACTTATAAAACGTTTAACAATTAATTTTTGGTAGTAATATACTCTTGTAATATATGATTTTATTTTCTTTTATTTTTTAAATTTAACTACATTTTAATATATAATAAATTAAGTTACATATTTAAATTATGATATTTAATACTTGAACTTTCTAATTGAGCTGAATTTTTAACTTTCGAGTGTGAAAAATCTATAAAAATGCGTTATGAAGCGTAGAAGTTGCAAAACACCAGTGAGTAACCATCCCTGAATAAACAAGTTAATTCAAAATAACAATCTAACAGTTTACGAGGAATAAAAAATGTGATAGTTCATTTTTCATAGTTTCTTAGTAGTGCATACTACTTCGCTGACTATAAAATTGCTGATTAAATTAACATTTGGTAATTTCTAAAAAGTTTTTAACTTGTTTCGAGTAAACGTACAACCTAGCAGGAAACTCTGTAATCACTCTTGTTCGCCCTGCATGGTTAGACAGTAGAACTCCAAGTTGTTATATTATTTTCGTTGACTTAATAAATACATTTAAGAATAACCCTCCAGCCTTGATTTATTCCACGGATCATTTTTTCCAAAACATTCTCTTACTTTTTATTTTGATGTATTGAACTTCAAGATTAATAAACTGTATGAAATTAACACTTTCTTTCAACCGTTCTTAATTTGTCGTAAAAAGATTTATACGTATTATCAAAATATAAAATTTAATATTTCTTTGTATTCTAGAATGTATGGCACACAATAAAATGCATAAAAATTTGACCAAAATTTTGATTCTGTTATAAATGATGCACTTATCACATGTTTGTATATTGAATAAATAAAATAATTTAAAAATCAGACATATTATTATTACCACTATAAATTCATTTTGGAGATAAAAAAAATAAAAAGATATTAATACATCCTTTTATTCACAGAACTATTCATTTTTAAACTTTACATAATTAATTTTAAAAAATAGTGTTCGTAATTAAAAGAGATTTTGAAAAATAAATATACGTCTAAAGTACAAAAATATGATCAAATCTTATATCTAAATGGGAATCTACATCTCAAAGCCCTATTTCCATCTTAGGCATACATTTTCTGACGTACGTTAGTCTTCTTTCCTTAACAGCTGCATATTCACAAGCAAAATAAAAGCATATTTCGTTATAACTCGTTTCCAAAACTTCCATTTTAAGAAAATACCGCAGGTCGACACACTTCATCTGAAGATCGTTGAGCATCACTGGAACACCTCGTCTACCGTCAGGATAAAGTCTTTCCACGGCGAAATCGCTCCAAGACTCTTTAACAATAGAGCTCGTGACCAGTAACATTCCACCTTCCGCCAAATTATACGGAGCAATGCCCATTGTTCTTCCTGGAAATGAAATAGTTACGTTCATCAAAGTATTTCCGAGGCTGTCGAATTGAGCGCATTCGACAGGTTCGCCGTCATCCGCCTCGCTGGCACAGAATCCGAAAACCCCGTTGGACGTCGAAGTGGTCACTTTGGTAGTCCACGGATTGCCGCATTGGCACATGGATAAGTCGGTCCTTGCACCTGAAGAGCTGATCAGCACCAGATGCTGCATACGGCTGTTCGGATTGACTTCCGCAACAACGAAACCCTTTGATGGTGATGACTGTGAGAAAGGCTCCACATACTTTTCTTGGGCTTTTAGGGGAAGAGGGACAGGACCTGCCATCTGATTTCCACTCGCATCGTAGCTTATCCTGCAGGTGTTGTTGCTGCGACATAAAGTCTCGTTGGAGAAAATAAGATCAAACGAGTTCTGGAATACTATGGGACTTAGTCGTACACCTTCTTTTCCATGTACGGAGTAAGGGTGACTAATAATTTTATATTCGCAAGTTTTCATGGTCAGGATGACCAGCTTCTGGATAGTTTTAACACTCGCATTATTCCCATGGTGATCCGAGACGCTTCGCATCCAGTATAACATTGCCTTATCCTCGTCGAAGTGTTCAACATTCAGTAATACATTAGGGTCCACAAGTGCTGACCTTCTTCCCTTCATCTGCAACTTGCAAGTGTAATTGCTCGAATCGTGCGCAGAAACTGGAGTTTCGAGGGTGACGTTGCAGTTTATTTCATTGTTCACGTCACCTCTCTTGCAAACTGCATAAAGAAAACTATTGTCGTTTCTGGCAATCTTATTAGCAAAATGGATTATTTGGTCACGCCTAAAATTGAGTATCCTCTGAACAGTTGTTATCTCTCGACCATCGGTACTTATGAAACAGCAAGCCAAGTGAAAAATGACACAAGTTTTTATAAAAGACCACATTGCGGCTTACAGAATATTCACTCTGCAAAATATTAAACGGTTTAATGAATGGATACATTGATAAAGAAGTAACTAAATTATTATTCTACGTTACTTACAGATTTCCAAAATATTATTGATTATTTATAAAGTAACTGAACGGCGTCTGCAGCGCTACTGACGTTCACTCTGGTATCGACTGAGCATTTTTATAAATAAACATCTAGTGAAATGAATAATAAGCACAAAAAAAGAGTGATAACTAATATCTTTTGATGATTAAGTGTACTTTTTTATTCCAATAAATTCACCACTATAACTTCAGGGCGAAAATTCCCAATTAATCATACAATTCCCAAAATATTTGCCACGCTTTATATTTATCAACATATATCAATCAAAATTATTTCAAAGCAGAAAATTTTTTGATAAAATAACAGCGCTATATTTACGATGATAAATTTACAGCGACATTCATATATTATGTATTATGTAAAAAATAATTAAAGTATGATTAAAGGTAAAGAAAACCATTGCTTAAAGAAATGATTCATACTCTATTATAAGTATAAAAATTAAAAAAAATTCTTTAAGTTAAATTGTATCGTTCATTGAACATGATTTATATCTGTTTAAATATTTCATAAATTAATTTTAGTTGGAATTAAAAACTCTGTTCAATTCAAACGTAAACGTAATTCACACTAAATATAAGTCACTTTTTAGACTTGCAATACGTTGTTCATTTTATAAAATTACATTATAATTTAGTAAATTCATAATTAATATGAAATAGAAACAGTACTTTCAAAGCAGAAAAATATGATTAAATTTTAGATTCATATGCAAATCATAATCTTAAAGTACGACTTCTGCTTTCGATGTGCATTTTCTGATGTACCCTATTCGTCTATCCACAGCAGGATAGTCACAAGCGAAATAGAAACATATTTTTTCAGTACTCATTTCATAAATTTCAACTTTCAGAGATTGCACGTCTTCACACTTCATCTGAAGCCCATCAAGGGTCATTTTCAAATCCCGCTTACCGTCAGGATAAAGTTTTTCCACCCGAAATTCACTCCAAGTATCATTTACTATTGAACCATTAACGAGCAGCATTCCATCCTTGGCTAAATTGTGCAGAGTGATTTTCGTTTGGTTAAAATGTGGAATAGAAATGTTCATCAACTGGTTTCCATTTCTGTCGAATTGCGAGCATTCCAGGGAATCAGCTTCACTATTCTGGGTAATGCAGAATCCGAAAATTCCATGAGACATCGAACTTTCCCACAGACTTTCAAAGCTGTACGTGGCCAAGTTTCTTCGAGCTCCCGTCGGATATATCAGATCTAAACTTTGCTTACGACTTGCCGGAGTCTGTCCCACAACCATGAAAATCTTCAGAGGCGAAGGGGAGAAAGGCTGCGCGAAAATTTCCGTCGTTTTAATAAGAAAAGGTGCGGGATCTCCTACCTGATTTCCTTCTTCGTCGTAACTTATTCTACAAGTCCTGTTACTGTGACACACAGTTTCGTTGTAGAAGACGAGATCAAAAGAGTCTCGGAATACTATCGGAGTTCCACATACTCCTTCTTCCTTCGGTTCAATAGCGTAAACGTGACTAAATATTTTATATTCACAGCTTATCATATTTAAGACGGATATGAATATTTTTTCGTTGGGATAATTCGAAACACGCGATCTGAGCTGCTGCCTCCAGTACAATATTGCCTTTTCCTCGCCAAAGGGTTGAATATTCAACTGTAAATAAGGGTCTTGAACCAACAGACCGGAAGAACGAGTCACGTGAAATTTGCATGAATAATTACTTGTGTAAGTTTCAAGGTTGACGTAGCAGTTTATTTCGGGGTTTAATGCGTCTCTTTTGCAACCCGCATAAAGAAAGCTGTTGTCTTCTCTGGCGATTTTGCTAGCGTACTTGATAAGTTGGCCGGGAGTGAAATTGAATATTCTTTGAACGGTGTTTATCTCTCGAGCATTGATATTTATAAAGAGACAAGCCACGTGGCAGATGAGACACGTTTTGATAAGAGACCACATGGTGGTTCAAAAATTATACGGCACTGTAAAATATTAATTTGAATGAATATGAATTCTTATGAATTTACTAACGCAATGATATTAATGTTTTATCTTACTTACATTTTCGCCAAAGTTATAGTAATTCTTTATAAACTAACTATCGTAAGTCGACATTTCCAGCACTACTGAGATTCAAGCCATGTGCATAGACATTTTTGTAAATAAACAAAAATAACTCATATCTCTTATTTATCTTCTTAAAAACTCGTTACTAAGACTTCGCTAGTTAAAACTGTCGATTAAATCAGCGCGCGATCAAAATGGTTTCTTAGAAGAATGATTCACACTCATCGATATTGAAATTTCCCACTAATGTAGGTGTAAGAAGTTTTGAAAAATTAAGTGAAATATTATGCGCTAAAAAATATTCGTAGATTAACTGCTGATTTTGAATTATAAAACAATTGTTAATTCAAGATTCCACTGCAGTTTTTGAACAATCTCCTTTCACCCTGAACCTATTCTTTTCTCCGTACATCTACGCACTTTGATAAACTTGATTAGGAGCCAATTTTAAGTTCAGCGGTCAGACCAATGTTGCTTATAAGATTGAATTTAATTATAATTGATGCAATTTTCACGAATAAAAAAGTTGTAATACAATTGCTGATATAAAAAGTGCTAATATAAATATTAGCAAATAATAATCATTGAACTTTTTTATTTTAAACGACGTTTTTTGAATAGCCTAAATAATAAATTTTGATTAAGTTTTTGTTGAAATATTGTTCATTTAGAAACTGCAGCACACATTTTCATATAATATTATTGTCATTTAGTAATCTTAATACGTATCAGTCTAGATATTAATAATAAAGAAAAATAAAGCAGATTAATAATAATCTTGTGGATAATAAACATTTATTTATGGAATCAATTAAGTTTAATTAATAAATAATAAATGATTTTAAACTTACAAAATTTTATGTGAATTTTTCAATCAAACTTCAATTACAAATGCCTAAATTTTACAGAATTGTAAAAAGCACATATCACTAATTTCAGTAACATCGGCACCAAAATTATTTACAGTTGACATTACAAAATAACAATATCAAAAGGAAATTCTTTTTACTTACTAAGTTACTGCACAGTTAAATTTTATTCTGAATTATACGAAAAGCCCTATTTTTCGGGTTCAGAGTCTACCAAGTCTAAATTCACCAGCATCGTGCCATTTTTGTCATATCGCATTTATTTCGTCATATCATGTTTTTTTTCTCCAGCATTCGCAACGTAAAATCTCACCTTGTTATGAGCAGCAGATACCAGTTCTGGAGTCCAACATTATACACTATAGTGACTACACTATAGTCCCCAACTAGTGGAATACACTTGCCATTTTCATTGAAAGTATTCGTAAGAGTATAGAATCCGTCTACTTTTGTAGATGACAACCATTTACGCAAAAATTAATTATGAAGTAATTAGGCAATTTATTCTACTACCGAAATTTTAAAAGTTGCACCATATTTGTCAAAAAAAAACAATCATTTTTAAGCCAACTGATGAAATTCTATTTTTGTAAATAAAATGTTAATCGGGTGAATAATAAGCTTGGACTTACGAAAGTTTCATAAATCTTATCACCTCGATTAAATTCACTGCTGGCTTTCTATAAAATTTTACATAAAAATTGAATGGCCAATAAAGATTTCGAATCGAATAAATAGTTCCCCAAATATTTCTTCATTTTGAAATTATTATTTGATTAATACAAAAATCGTAACAAATTATTCACCGATTTAATTAATTTGCTAGCTGAAATTAATAATGGTATTGGTTTGTTAAGCACACAATTTAGCATAGCCTAATATACAAATTTTACAAATGCTAAATAGTAAAAAGTGCTTAAGTGTTATACGATCGTCATTAATAATTTAAGTAACTAGTGACGCTCCAGATTTGCTTTAAAAAGGTCGAATGAGTCTACTGTTGCCAATGGTCAAAATAAAGACACATTTAAATTCAAAGCATTATTATTTTATTAGAAAATTACAATAATATAATAGGAACGCCTTAATAATTATCTGTTACAATTCAAGCTCTTAAAGCATCATCTAAACTTTGTTTTAACATACACTTACTAACATATTTTATCTTCTGTTCCCTTGGGTAATGATTTGTTAACATACAAATAAAGTAGAAGCATATTTGGCTTTGACTATTTTCGGGGATTCGTACATTACCCTCCATAGTATGACATTGTAAATTTATTCCAATCTTCAGAGGTTTACTTAGGCCTCCGTCCGGTAAAACTTTTCTTACATCGAAATCCTTCTTATTTCCTGTAAGTAATAAAAAGCCATCTTCCTTTAAATCCGCAAACTTGAACCAAGGTTCATGATCTGGGATTGTCAATGTTATATTTAGCGACACCATATCTTGATTTAGTTGTCCACAACGAAATTGATTATTTTCCCAAGAGATACGTTCACAGTGGTTTCTCAGCAAGTCATAGACACTTGACGTATTTAATTCGCTCTCTCCTTGAAATTTGTATGCCTCTTCAGACGTCTTACCTTTTTCAGAATTGCGTATCAACTTCCGAATATTAAGAGGTAAATCCATAATTCCGCTTTGAAGCAAGTCCCTCTTTAGCACATTAAGCTTTGTGTAATTTCCAACTTGATTGCCGTCTTCATCGTAAGCTTTCAAACACAGGTAATCACCACATAAACTATTATTGGATAAGCCAAGGTAGAAAGAATTTTCGAATACTATCGGAATAGCAATCAAACCATCCGTTTCAGGTACCGTAGCCAAAGGTAAAGTGTAAAAGGTGGTCGCACAAGTTTTTAGATTCACAATAGCAAGTTTACGATTATGATAGGTTGGCTCTTTAACTTGAATCTGTGACCAACTTATAAGTGCATTTGAATACCCCAAACGTTTTATTTTCAACAGGAGCATTGGTTCCGATACATTCGAACTGGTATCCTGTCTTGATTGAAAATTACACGTTAAATTCTGTGGTTCTTTTTCAGAATTTAATATGTCAAGAGTGACGTTGCAATGGAATGAGGCCATTTCTTCGCGTTGTTCACAAACTGTATAAAAAATACTGTTATCTTTATTGTTAATGTGGGCATCGTATTCAAGTATTTTAGGCAATTTTACAGTTAATTCTTTTTCGAAACTTTGTAATTCCACTGCCTCAATTTTTAACGTAAGAAAAATTATATGATATACTATTACGGAATTTATAAAGAGATTCATTATAAAAAGTATTGAAAATTGGGTAAACTAAATTATTCGCACTAAAATTAAAAAGGAAAAAATTTGAATCAGTCTTTGTCGAGTACTGAAGACGAACTATTTCACGTACAAATTTAACGAACACATTATATACGCGATATCTCTTACTTGTGAACGAAAATGTAGATAAAATTTAATTATCTCCATTTATCATACTTTGAAGAAGATTTATTTTTTGTTTTATCCTACAAAAACTTTAAATTTGCATAAACAAGAATCAAAACAGGCATACTTATATAAATATTCATTTATTAATTTTTTTTTAAAATAATCAATTATTAAAATATCTGATAATGTTTACAAATAACTTTTATCATTAACAGTTAATAATTGACCGACTAATAATTGACGAGCTGAAGCTAGAATTTTTCAGTCACGTTTAGGTGTGTTTGCTGACCACTGAATCCAAGGCTTGATCAAACTCTTTTTCCTTAGATAATTTAAAAAAAAGCATAAAGTATTAAACTATGTATAGTGAATCCGTAATAAATACAAGCGTAATTATGTGTGTATGTGAATTATTAAATGGAGCAAACACCTCGCTTGAATTTAAACTGATCCTTGTGGTCTTGCAAGTAATTAAATCGAGTCAAATAATTAATCGATACCTGGGTAAAAAATTGCTTTTATCCTTTTGGCACTGCAGCCATTCAAAGTTGTCTTATTTCTCTCAACTGCGAATCTTACTTAGCTCGTAGCGCACCACATGGAATGCATAATCAACTGTCTAACATACTGAACAGATTAAATTTGGAAGTACATTTAGTTAAATACTTTATTCTACTTTCTTTCATATCAACATTATCATAAGTACAAGCAAAATGGAAGCACATCTCATTTTTATCATATTCACAAATACTGATAAGACCTGGCGTTCCATTACACTCCAGATCAAGACCAATAACTATCGGTTCGCTCATGCGACCGTCCAGAAAGATTTTGGTCACATTGAAATCCTCGCACCGATCGCCGTCACAGCTTCCCATAACCAACAGAATACCACCCCCCGGCAGATTGCGCATAACAAACCACGAATTATGCCCCCCAAAAGGCACAGTAGCGTTCATCACGAGCGACGTGTTCCTAGCGAACTGCTCGCAGAAAAGCTGCCCGTTCATCGACGAGTTCCTCTCGCAAATTCCGTATAGATCGTAAACTCCGGATCCTCTGGATTCCAAGTGACTTCGCTTCACGTCCTCGAGCTCGAATTCGGTCAGGAGCCGCTCGTCCACTGCGTTGACGAACAGTTCTCGGGTTTCTGCCGGTTGATTGGTCATGTGTCGGAGGTAGAGCCGCTTGTCGGGCTGGTAGAACAAGGAGTGGTTGGCAATTTGGTGCCCGTAGAAATCGTAGGTTTTCATGCAAGTCTTGTTACTGCCGCAGAGGGTTTTGCCGGTAACCACCACCTCGAAGGTGTTGTCGAAGATGAGAGGGTTCTTGACTATACCCTCCATCTCTGGCAGCACAGCTACGGGGAAGCTAAGGTGGGTGGACGAGCAGGGGTCGAAATTGACGACGCTTATTCTTTTGAACAGTTTGATTTTGGCTGAGGAGTCGTTTAACGTTTGCAGCCACGTAAAAATTGCACCCTTTTCACCCAGCCGTTCCACGGAAACGGATTGCAAGTGATTTATTGCGTCCTCGTTCGAGTCTTCTGATAACTGAATTCCACATACTTGTATGTGCTCTTCGTCGTTTTCGTCGATGCAATCAAGGACGAGGCTGATGTTGTCGTGCGTGCGAGGAAGTGCGAAGAGAAAGCAGTCGTCTTCTCTTGGAAGGAGGTGGTTGTAAAAAATCTTAGTGTTCGGTTTTATCTCCCACTGCCTCCCGCTAGTTTCTATCTTTAGTGCCTCAATATTTAATACTAGGAAAATGAAACGACAAAAGATCGAAGCTTTAAAAAGAAACCACATTGTGGGGCAAACTGTTAACTTCTTCGCAAGCCTCTGTTAAATCTATAAAAAAATTTCTGTGTTAATTTCTTATGGAAGATTTTGTAATTTTGAGATGCGAAACAATGATGGGGTTTAAAACTTAAGAAAAGTTGTAATATTACTGACTACTAATCTTTTGTTTGTAGAATGTATAATTTCTAAGCAACATACCAACAAGTGGGATAAAAAACTTTTAAAATGTAAAAATATAAATAATTACAAAATATTCTAAAAATGACACGTATGGATTTACTATATTTTTAATAGATTTTCAAGAATAGGAGCATCAACATTCAAAAATACAAAATGTTGTCAACGAAATATGTGTTCATTAAATTATAAATAATTATACAACAAACACTCTATGTACTCACTTGTTTAATTTATTCAATAAACTCTAAAAATTAATCGAGGTACACTTTGTACTAAATACGTAGCGATCCGTCTCCTACACCAACGATCACGAATTTGAATCTGCCTCATTATCTCGAAAAGAATATTTTAGAGCTAAACTGCATAAAAAGGTTGATAACATACATCGTTATTGAGTAAAATGTTTTCTTCGGGGCCTCGTGAAACTTCTCCATTGACATAAATTGAAAGATATGTATAGGAATAGACAAATGTTTCGATAAATGTGTAATAAAGCATGAATACTCTTATAAAATCATTATAATTAGAAAGAAGTTATATAAGAATTCGTAAACTTTTTGTAAATGTAAATGTCTTTTGTATTAGTTATACAAACTGTTATTATTAGTTTTTTTATTTTAAAACAAATCTTTAGCTCATTAAGAAAAAAGGTTGAAAATATCTGAACATCTAAAACCTGACTGATTGTTCATTATTCTATTAAATTCGCTTAGAATCACATTATTTATCGTTTTCAACCATTCCATTATAAAATGAAAGCACTCATATTGATTAATTTTGTTTTCAGAAAAGCTTACATTTTCTTCTAAAAGGTAATCTTAGATAAAATCATACTGCTTCTTCCTAAATTTTTGAAATCAAAAACTTCTCTTCATTGTTTTAGTATTTCAGGATCATAATCCATTTTCCAATTCCATGAAAATTCAACCGATTCATTTTCCAATTTTTCTAATAGAAAGCAACAATGAATCTGGGAAATAGAAGATTTATTAAAAAAATTATTTATCTCTTAAAAAGGCAATAATATAGATTGTAAAATGACATAGTTAAAAGCAAGTTTTTTACATTTATCAATTAATATCTGTAGAGTAAAATTGTTAACAACTATATACTGCAAATTTTTAGATTATTTAGACTAATTAATAAAACGGTTTTATATTTTTTAATTAACGAAAATTTTTCTTATTATATAGAAAATTTTTCTTATTATATAAATAAGAATTTTTCTTATTATATATACTGCAAAGTTTTAGATTATTTAGACTAATTGATAAAACGGTTTTATATTACGTATTATATAAATAAGAAAATTTTTCTATATAATAAGAAACATTTTCGTTAATTAAAAAATATAAAACCGTTTTATTAATTAGTTTAAATAATCTAAAACTTTGCAGTATATAGTTGTTAACAATTTTAATCTACAGATATTAATTGATAAATGCAAAAAACTTACTTTTAACTATGTCATTTTACAAGACATTCTTCATTTTCTACAAATATAATGAGTTTTTAACAGGTACATAGTACTAGAAAATTGAATGGCCTGCATTCGTCTGTTGGTTGTACTGTTTACGTTTCATCTTCACGTAAATTCCCTTTCGATTGGATTATAAAGATTTATTATGCATCAGTATTATTTTCATAATAAAATAAATTTGTATTAATTATAAATAAGAGTTCTCTTACATAATAAAAAAAACCATTACAAAGTATAATATTCTACTATAACAATGATAAAACAACGATAAAATCAATTAAAACAATTTAATTGTGTGAAAATAAACTTATTTTTAATGTCCTTTTGGGTAAAATCTTGTCTTATCGATTTAAATAAATAATAAAACAAATTGAGTTTTTCCAAGAAAAATGCTATAATTTTCTTATATCTAAGATATTATTCTAAAAATAAATATGGACCTATCATTATAATAAACCAAAATTCAATTAATGAATAACCAAAACTTCGCAAATGGAATTTCTTTAAAAACAAGCCATGTCTTTTTAGTAATATATAAGAGCTCCTTTATACATGGCAACCTTGACCATTCTTTAAAATTTATAAAAATTTATTAACTGTTACAATCAAGTGCATTAAATCGATAATATATTCGAAAGCAGCGACGATTCTCCAGAGTTTAGCTCCCACCAGAAGACCTTCACAAAAACAGTCCACCGACGCGTCAGATCCTAATATTCTTCGCCTTCAGAACAACGCGCGACTCCTCCCCGTTGTCGCTTCTCACGTGGCAAGCCAGCGAAACGGAGACCTCCCGCGGTCCCCTGAGGACGATGTCGGCCTTGAAGTCCTGCGCGTAATTGCAGTCGACGCCGATGAACTTGTAGAGCTCCTGGAAGCCGCCGACGCCGCGCTCGACGCGCATCAGTACGAAGGCAACCCGGTCGACGTTCGTGTCGCACCAGCTGTCGTCGTCGCACTGGCTGACGAGCAGTAGGAAACCGCCGTCCGCCAGGTTGTACATCGCCATCCACTTGCCGGCGTTGTAGTCCAGCTCCAGGATGGCTGCCTGGATTAAGGAGCCCTTGGAGTCGAACTGGGTGCAATTTATGCTTCGTCGGGCGTAGCCGGATATCCAGCAGAAGCCTGAGAATTTTGAGAGTAGAAATGGATTACAATCAAAGAAAATGTATTTTCAGTTGGATACTCAAATTATACGTTAAATTATCAAAACTCTATTAAGTTAGGCAGATTTAAAATAAATAAAGACTTTGCCCAAGTTTGTTTGCACAAGTAATTATTTTTTAGTTTCTAAATTAATCTAAAAAATCTATCCATAAATTTAAATCTTACCCAAATATCCATTGTCGCACGAGTAAGCAAAGCTATTGACTCCGATCGGAAAGTCCATTAAATCTTTAATCACTCCGTATGTCGAGCTAACCAACTTCATAATCTGCGAAGACGACAGCAGGAAGTGTCCTAAGAGTGGTGATTTGGGCTTCACGGGATGAATGACCGTATCCCTGCTCTTGACAAACCTCGTAGGCAGATAAGAAGCCACAGGTCCATTGATAATCTTCCCCGCTCTGTCGTACGACTCCCCGCACATCGTATCACCGCAAAGACTGTCATTGCGGAAGAAGATGTCGAACGTGTCAAGGTAAGGCACGATGTAGAAATCCTCTGCCTTGGTTGCGATTTCTCTGGTGTTCTGGTACGGGATTCTTCCTTCTGTCGAACTGCACGTAGACATGTCTATAGTGCGGAAGAGAACGTTTTGGGATGATAAGCTGAGGTCGTCAGCGTTGGTCTCTTTGTCTGACCACAGAAACAGCACCTGATTGTCGAACAGTAATCTCAGCTGGTACTGATCTTTGTTGATGACTCTATCCTTCTCAGCTTGGTAGTTCACTTGGCAGGTCTTGTTGTAGTGGTTACTTCCGGTGAAAAGGGACCACAAGAACACTGTACAGTTCATGTTTGTATGACGCTGGTCAAAGATGCAGGCAGCAAATACCAAAGCATTGTCTTCAAGTGGTTGGTGATCGAATACTATATCCTTGTTGATAAATATACCAATTTCTCGTAAGCCCTTTCGCTCTAACACATCTGCGAGAGCACTGCAAAAGCAGAGGAGGAGAAAGAACGTTACGGTCCAAGTTTTCGACGACATCTTTGTTTACGTGCTGTAATAACCTACAACACTTGAAAGAATGTCAAGGAAATTTATTGTACAGTTTCGTTTGAAAGCGAGCGAGAGATAGAAACATTAAGATTAAGATATGAAATCCAACTTAATATTGTGCAATTCATGATCCCACACTATTAGTATTCAAAATCTATGTAAGCACGTTTAAATAATAAATCTGTGCATTTAATATATTTAATACAATATTTGACAGCTATACCTTTTTATCTGAAGGGGTAATCTATGCTTAGAAACTCGCTTACTTATAAAGTTGAACAAGAACGTCTTATTTTCTGATCTATATCGAAGAAAATGTCAGACATCACTAAGAATATCTGAGTTATTAAGTAGCTTATGATGAATCAGAGCACACAAGTAGGGATAAATTACAAAATTTTTTTATCTCACATTTTGAAGGTTAATCGTTTATCTTACTAAACATATCGCTGGTTTGGATTAAAAATAATTTAGTTTGCTATTAAGGTTATTGTATAATTAAGAAGAAAAATTCAAATTTAATTTCACAGAACACAACAAGCTGAAAAAACTGATAATCGATTCTGTATGTAAAATGCAAATAACTGCTTACATCCAGTATGCTGCTGGATTATTATGTCACCAGATCTTTATGTAATCAAGAAATGTTACAATATTCTAGTATAAATGAGTTTTTGATACTTATATTTGAATATTTTGATGACTCAGTGAAACTCAGTTCATCGTCGAATATTTTCATTCTTAGAAAATGATTAGTAATTTAAATATGAAAATTTATTCGCGACTAATTTTTATATAATAAGGATAGATTTAAAAAACTTTTTAATTTATATTTGTCATGTATTTATTAACTAATTTTACAATCTTTTATGCGGCATTTGTTTTTAAATCAAAATTGATTATATTACAAAATTTGGCACTGATAAAATAATTGTTATACCATAAATTTCAAATTTACTGTCAGCTAAACAAAATTTTTTAAGGGCTTATAGTAAAACAGAAATTTCTCAATCACGATGGTTTCTAATCAGAGAATTTGCTGCAAAAATGCGTATTACATCAATTACCACGATATCTCCTATAATACAGCTGATATAAACACGATGTTCGAATAATAATTTAATAAACTTAATTAACCGTTGACTTGCGATACTGAACCATAGACACAAATTTCTTGGGCAAACATTTGGCACTAAACTTTAAAGAACGCTGCAGACCATTTTCCCCATAAACTCTTTGCTCGCAAATGAAATGGATACAGATCTCATCGTCGCCATTCTCGGAAACACTCACGTAGAACTTGTGCAATCTCAAACACTCAAAGTCCAGACCGTTTATAACCAACGGTCTTTCCTTCTGACCATTAGGATTGACCTTGATGACGCTGAAGGACTCTAATCTTAAGCCTTTAGGATCAAGAGCCCCAGTGACTAGCAAGAATCCACCGTCTTCCAGGTTGTGAGGTTGCATCCACCTGACGACACCATCCTGGCCTACAGGTTCATCCAGGAATTCGAAGGACACTGTAAATTCGGGATGTATTCTCAGATTGTACATCTTGCAGGTGATATTGGTCTGTTCTGTGGAGTAACAGATGGTAAAATAATCGTAGGAATTGGATGTCTTAGCGATTTTGGGGCTCTTGAGGGTCAGTAAATCCGTTCCTTTGCCGTCTTGAGTCACGTGGACGAGTTTGCGGTCCAGACTAGAATCATCCAGCGTAATCACGAAATATCCCTTGCCGGACTGACCTGGATAGGCAGCGATTGCATGGCCCATGTAGGAGAATTTCATGTTGGACAGAAATGAGACTGGACCAATAAACTTTTTACCATCTGAACCAAAGGTAAACCTGCAGTAGTCAGAACCGCAGTAGGTCTTGTTTTTAATAATGACGTCAAAGCTACTTCCATGAGTAACAATATTGTGCGCTTCTTCTGATGGAAGTGTCACATCTTCATATTTGCAAGTGCTCATTTTCACAATGCGGACTATGGACGCTTTAGTTTTAAAGTCAGAATCCTTGACGAGCCAAGAAAAGAGGACCGCGTCATCGCCGAAGGCGTGGAGTAATAAATTTGACAAGGATTCTTGATGCGGTTTCTCCGACTTGAAGTTCACAATGCACGTGTCTTTGTACGTTGCATTATAAAAAGCAGGCGCCTCCACATTTACGGTACATTTGTACTGTTGAAAAACTTTCTCCTCGGAGTCACAAATACCGTACACAAAACTTTCATTTTCAGTTACGGCACCGTCCAGTGCTATGAGTATTCGTTTTTCAATGACAGTTTCATTTTTCGTGAAGCTCGTAAATCGAGGCACCTGGCGAGCGTTTACTTGAATATAAAATAATGTCAATATAAAGAAGAATTTTCCGAACGGTGACATGTTGTATAAATCTGTAATCGAAATGAACGTTACAGTTTTTGTGAACAATAATAATCAAATTTTATTGTTTATTTGGTAATAATAACTTAAAATACTATTGTTGCAAAAAAATATTATTGCAAGTTTATTTAATAAAAATTAAATAATTTTTAAAATTTCGCACAATTACAAAAAAACACGATGATAAACATAAAGAGCACTGCACAAAAATTGATCATAAAATATTTCTCTTAACTGATTCTGATAAGTATCGTTTATTCACAATACGAAGAAGTACTTTACTTTAAATAAAAAAAGTATTGCTTGAAAAATTCTAAAACGCTTACACGGCTCTATTCAAGAGTTTTATTGATAACGATGTAACTTCTCTTGATTTGCATTTAAAACTGATCACGTCCCTTGACATGAGAAGCAAAACTTATAGAAGTAAGCAAAATAAATGGTTTACATATGAAAGCGTAAAAGCGGGGATGAACTCTACAGATAACCTTCTGTAATCTCGTATTTTAACCTGAAAGATTAAAAACTATTATTATTTTTGCAGCCTCCGATAGAATTTTATTGTAAACATGAATTTCTGTTTCTTGAGCATTATTAAATCTAACTGTAATTGTAATGAAGATTAATCTGCTAGGTGAAAACACTTTCATAATATTGAATAGATCAAACAACCTTTTCATACATTTATTAATACTTAACTGTTAAACATATAATGAAATGTCTAATAAAATTATAGACACTTTTAAATGTTATAAACCCTGTTGCGCAAATATTAAGAAATAAAGCCATAAGGTGTTTTGTACAAAAATAAAAATAAAATTCTTAACAATTGTTTTTTAAATTCAATTTATTGCAGTATGACTCACCAAAATATTAAATAATTGATGTCAAGTCCAGAAGTAAAATTCCAATCAACCATAATAAGCTCAGGAAATACCGTACATAAGTGTATTCTCTAAAAATATCTTACCTACTACATATGTACTGTTCGGAGAATTACAATTGGTGCAATAATGTACGTCACCAAATTGTACCCTTGAGAACAACTAAACTGCGTAAGTGCTTAATTCGATAGGGTAATCCAAAGCTATTCGAACACTTATTATTACGAGCAATTGTTGCGACAAGAGCTGCTGATCGGACCACTTCTAACGTGGATGACTTCGAAACTTGTGCTCCTTCTTGCTCCTGAGGCATCCACAATATTAATGGTGTAAACAGAAATCTCGCAGTACTAGTAATACAGGTAAATAAAGTTTCTTACCATTGGTATACTACAGAATTGCCTCCAAATAAATCAATATAAAACTATTGGAAATACAGGAAATTTTAATTTTATAAAAATTCATCTATAAGAAAAGAATTATTAAGAAAACATAGTCAGTATCAGTATTACTAAAAAGTAATCAGTATTATCAAAAATTAAAATTTTTCTTTCATTGTAGCTTTTTTTTAATATAATACCAAGAATAAATTTTTACATTATTGATCATTCATAAGTATACCTTCATATATTTATTAAATTTGTATGATAAAACCAGCTATTTGATCAGCTGCGTTGAATTTATACTGAAATTAATTAAATCAGAATTCCTGTGCTTCAATGAAAATAGAATTTTGTTTTTGATAATATAGTTTTGATAAACAAGATCGTTTGGGATAAAACACTAAATAAAAATGCCAGTTAATTCTTATGAATATTTCGTCAGAATATTTTCTGACCTCTTCATCAGGCTTCTGTAATTCCATTTAATGGTAACAACAAATAGCAGATTCAACTTTTGAGCTGTTTGAAAAACTTTTTACACCCCGCACATGAGGCAACCATGACATGCACACAAAGACCAATTGAAAACATACCTCCCAACGAAAGCATTACCTCTCCGTCTCCGCAGGCAAAATGCACTCCGCCCTCCTCGCCCTGAGCCTCCTCGCCACGTCGAGCGTCGCCTCCTGCCTGAACCAGCCGGTGCCGCTGATCTCCAGCAACTTTACGGTGGGCTACCGACTTCCGGGCGACGAGGAGATCGTGTCGCAGTCGGAGCGAGTGCGCGGCTCGTCGAACTACGTGCTCAACTACGCGCGGACCTTCTCCGGGAGCAACGAGCACCAGATCACGCAGGTCGTCGTGGAGGAGGCCTCCCAGACCGGTGCCCTCGCCGCCATCATCGCTGGTGGACCCGGACAGACATTCGTCACGCTGTACTACACGGTGCCGAGGCGCGGACAGACCGACTTTCTGGTGAAGATTTACGGGAAGGGCATCGCTTTCAGGAAGATTCCGTAGGGGGGCTTTCGGGGAGTGGGAGAGGATGTTGGGAGGTTTTTTGAGGGGTTTGAGGTAATAATTCTTAAAGTGATTTATTGTAATTACTCGATTTTTGAATGTACTTTTTTGTTTATTGTTGAGAAATAAAAATGATCTTGTTGCAGATGATTAAGAATTTGGAAAATATGTGCAAAAATAAATTATTTAAATGCGAAAGAAAATAATATATTTAAAATCTCTGTTCAATGAATAATAATTTTTTTTTAATATTAGTACAATTTTACTTTTGATTTATATTTAATTCTAATCCCAATTTAAGATGTAATTTTCAGGTAAATTGATAAATAAAAGAATTTTGATAATTTAATCAATTACGCAATTTTATTCAATGCATTCAAGCACATTTTTCATACTTTTACACTGATTCATCAAACAAACGTTTATCCACGCATCTATTAATAAGTTTAACATCCATCATTTTATCATTGCTGTCAACATAGTACATAATACAATACTGCGAATCGTACTTTCTAAAACTCGTGCGGAACATCCCCATATTTATTACCTCTAAAGACTGAATAACTTTGACCGGTTTGCTATACGATCCATCGGCCCTAATTCTGACCAGATTAAAAAATATCGGAGGACCTTCTCCTATCCGATCGGGAAAGAATAAGAAGGCTTCATTTTCGGAAACTGTAAAAACTCTTATAGTGAAATCTGCGTAGTACGGAACGGTTAGTTCTGCTTTTACATTAAGACGGGGATCGACGAATCTGCATTCGATCCATTTGTCTGTTGCGTTCCGCTGACTTACGCAAAAAGTAAGATGGCCTTCGATTCGAGATAAATGAAACGTCAGATATCTTGGACGATGCTCCCTGAGTTGAGCCAAGAGAATTGTCTCGTTCATCGCATCAAACTCTCTAGAGTAACTCACCCTTCCACCTGGAGTCAAAGCGAACAGATGTAATGTATTCTCGTACGCGATATTGAAGTAGTAATAGCCTGGCAAGGAAGGTATCGGATCGTACAACGTGTACGGCTGAAGACTCACAGCTAATGTATCATTTTCGTGAATCGAATCTAAATTTTTGCACACTTCTTCCGGAAAGAACTTCGTGTCTCTGGTCCGATATCCGTCTGAATCGAAGGAAGCTCTGCTCATGCCACAGCTGATCCTGTCTAATTTCTTCTGCGGGCTCCAGAAAAACACGTCGAACGTATTCTCGAAGGGAACGACTTGAACGAAATAGTCCATTAATAGAATGGGAAGCACACCGATCAGCTCCACCTCACTCCATTCGCAACTATTTATGTCTATGATGCGAAACATGTAAAAACACTCCTCTCTGCCCTTTTGTTTCTCTATCCAGAACAAAATTCTTTTATCCTTCATCGGGTAGAGCATCATGAAGTGCGGAACGATCGAATTCTCTTCCGTGCGAGGAGATAACGTCGTTCTGCAGGTCTTGTTGGTGCCATCTTCCTTGAACGTTTCTACGTTTAAGTCACAGATTCTTTCGCCTTTAGTTCCGATTTCACACAGTGCATAAGACAGTGCATCGTTTTCCCTGACTGTGTAGTGAGTGAGAACGACTTCGGTATTGTTGAATTTCCAGTTTCTTTCGAATTCGTGGCTTTTGGACTCGGATCGAGTACTGAAGAACAAGAGGAGATTCGTGAAAAGCTGCACTGATCTCGGAGAAAACATGTTTCAAACTAATGATAGTGATAAAAACAGAGCTTAACTGAACCGGGGCACGATTCATTTTATCGCTAATTGATTATGCCAAAAAAGACTGTCCATTTCCCAGAAAGTTTCAGTAATAGCGTTTTTATACAGAGATAATAGTGATGTTATTATATCATAACGGTGATAAGCAATAAGTTAGGACAGAATGTAGAACAGAATAATAGATTAATATATAATACTAATTAGAATAGTATATTAATACTATTACAATCAACTGTTATATGTTTTGAGTATTAAACAATAAAAATAAACTATTAAAAATGGTAAAAGATGCAAAATAAGATGCAATAGAATAAAAAAAATTGGTAAAAGAATAATAAAAAGCTGTGGAATTCAAAAAGTGTATCATCCTCGGCCCAACAATTGGTAATACACCTTTAATACTTTTTGTACTACTTTTACTACTTTTCGTCAATATTCAAAACTGATTTGCTCACACAACATTTTTTTGTGTCTCAGCGAATAGATCATCATTTGCTTGATGGCCATACTTCTCTTTCTGGAAATAACACAAATCGCAGAACCTTTCGTCATCTGCTCCAATTTTTCAAACTGTATTGTAAGTTTCCACATCGTTTTTGATAGTTGCGTAAAATGTCATCAGGGTTCCATTCTTTTTCCATACCACGAATTTCAACATTCAATAATTAAGAAAAGTAAATAAAAAAAAATTAATTTAAATTAATTTTTGATCAATTTATCGATCGATTTTTTATGGATAAACTATAATGGTATTATAAATTAAATAAACGTATACGAATGTAATGTAAAAAGTTAATTTATTTTCTGGAAGAATTTACCTAAATTAGTCGATTCTATAATTCTGTTATCGCTGCTTTTATCGAAACGACGCAAAAACTGTCATGTACGACATCGACGTTTTCACAATCTTAAAAACGTTCCGTATAAAAAATAAATTAATAACCTTATTAAAAGTATTGTAAATCAATTAAAGCAGAAATGTATTACGCAAGCGAAATTGGTGAAATTCATGACGTACATTCCCCCGGCAGTCAGTTGACAAGGCCTTGAGCACCTCATTGTCATGAATTCTAGTAATTTTTGAGACCGAATGGAACATTCGTACCATTCATTAGTGTATCTAGAAAAACTTACGTTATTTAACAATCTTCATATAAGGTGTGCTTTATAATCAAGAACTCACGCATCCCGAAACAAATCCAAACTAAAGTCAATCAGTTTCTGTCCAGGCCAGCTAATATAAAATAGATGTACGACTATACCAAACATAATCATGGAGAATCGAATGCACTCGAATATTTGGTCCATTTTAATCAGAACCTAAAATTGTTTCATTCGTATTGAATAACAAAATAAATTATACTAATGTTGCTACTGCTGAGTGTACTAATTCTGTACAATTTTTTGCATGTTGTGAAATTAAGCTTATCGCATTCTAAAACGTTCATGTTAGTGCGGAATACTTACTAGAATAGTTTCGAAAGTGAGAAATACTATATTTATTCCCATCAAAATCAAAAAAGATGATGAATAAGATAATTCAAGAATATCTGTAAAACTAAATGTACATTATTGCAGCTTCTATAATAAATATTATAGAATAATAAAAGTGCTTTTGAGTAATTCAGAGCCTATACAGCAGGATTACTTAACTGTACAATATCTTTATGAAGTTTAACAGTTTTAACAATTAATTCGTAAGAATTATCTTTTTGTCTCCTTTCTGCGAATTTGGTACACATCTGCAAGCGAAACCTAAAATCTTATCTAAAACATGCAATACTTTCAATTGTTGCAATAAACAATCAACCTCTCTTTACATGCACTCGATCGCATGAAAAACATGATTCCCCTCAAAACAAGCCGTTATCAAAATTATTTTCAGTGACATTATATTCATAAGCCGCTTAACTCTTTAGTCACTACCATTCGAAGCATACGTTATGTCAGCCTCAACTTTCCTCGTAATAAATAACTCATTTTCGTCGCGCATAAAATCGTACATTCTATCCACACACCTCGGCATTCGGAAACTTACTTGATAATGGCGAAGAGCCCCAGGGAGTGTTCTATGATAACTGCGTACATGCAATCGCAGGCGCAGATCATCCAGACCGTCACGCAGACCGAGAGCACGTCGATCACGTAGATCGTCCAATAATGCTCCTGCTTGTCCAGGAAGAGTTCCCCGTTCAGTATGAAAATGAACGGTCTGCTCTGGTTCAGAGGCTTCAGGTGGTCCAGCAGCATCGGGCCGACTGGCAGGGAGACGAACAGCACCAGAGCTAATATCATGTAGGCTGCGAAGCGAAAAAGCTGCGTTCGTTTGAGCGAGGTAAAGCGGTGGGAAGGGTTTACCTATGTAGCCGAGGGTGAGGTTCCTTCCGCTCTCGGAGTACTGCACGAGGATGGACATTTCGCTCTTGTCCTTTATCATCTGCCAGTTCTTCGCCACGTTGTCGTACACTATTATGAGCTGTGATTTGCGAATTTTAGTGCGAGGGATTGGAGAACGCGCAGGTTTAGAGATAAGTTTTTGGTAACCTTTTGTTCGGTAAAGATCGAGGTGAGATACTTCACGTAGATCGTAGATATGTAGAGCAAAACCGCAACGTGCTCCACTACAACGTCTAAATCTACTCCCAAGTATAAATAGACTTTAATCATCTACAGCATTCGCGGCAAACAAACATAGAGAACAATTAATCGTATGCAGGCACGTTTTAACTTGAAATAAAATGGCTCAAAAGCTCTCTCTCTCTCTCTCTCTCTCTCTCTCACTTGTGGCAAAATGATCACGAAAATGACCAGCGTCACAAAGATTCTCTTCGACCATTTCTCCCTGGAACTTTGATACGGCCAAAGGCCGCAGCTCGAGAGCAGCGTTTTGTTTATAATAAGGTAGCGGCTGTCGAAAACCTCCATTATTTCCTCATCTGGCTAAAAAGGCACTTCTTCGATTGGCATTACTTTTTTTCGCTATCGAGCGTCGCGAAAACTGCTATAAACGTTTTAAAATTACTTCATTGCCGATTTATGGGATTTCTGCCAGTGACAATTTTTGCGCATTAAAGATGAATGATTGTAAGCCACACACGTCATTATGCAATTTGCATATGGGATTTATTTTCAACAGAAAAAAAATCTATTATCCGCGCCGTTGTAGAAAAGGGTTTAAATTCGTCTTTTTCTTTAGATCGCATAATTTATATTACGATTTTCTGTAAAATGCGATATATGTGCAGTATAATTTACATGAAATATGAGTTTTCAGTCGTATCTGTTTTTAAGAGCTGCAATTTTATAAAGAAAATGTGAATTTTCAATTTTGCTTGCGAGCGTTTATTTAACAAAGAAAAATTATATTTAGTAGTTTTAACGTACTTCGGGTCTATTTTAAAAAGATTAGAAATGTACTGCAAAATTTTGCAATTCATTTAAATCTCTCTTTTATTTTTTTATTACTTAGACGACTGAATGTTAAGTTACGATTGGGGGTAAATTGCCATTTGTAATAATAATTATATAACCTACTACAATTAATAGGAGAAAACATATAGCTAATCGTATATCATAATTCCATCATTCCGTAAACTAGTAAAAAATCCACTTACAAGTAACTACTTCTAAAGCCTTTCTAACTAAAACTCTTTCTAACTTTTCCTTCAAACCAATAGGATTACTCAATCGAGTTACTAGTAATTAATCAAGATTACATCTTTCTCGATAACGATTAGTACAATTAATATCGACCTTGATAAGATGTGAAAGTCTAATTTTCCTTCTCCTTCGACCGTTTTCACGTTATTTGCTCTTCTTTGAGGAAACTATCAGATGTACCTTAGATAACGATAAGCGGTTCTGATGAAAGCTAACACAGCCGTCCACCTGCACTGGAACGTATAACCGGCACGCGCGACTTGGGGATAAGCATTTGTATACCCAGAAAAGACACTTAGTGATTTTCCTGTTTGATCAACAAAGACACTCTTCGGCTATGCTGCCAGTTTCGAGGCTTATCGAATAATTTACAATGATGTTACAGTGCATCAGAGCTATGTATGCTTTGGGAGGAGTCGCGTGAGATTGACGGTAATGCCTTCTGCTGAAAATATGTTTTGCTAAAAATTTCAGAAGATAAATGTGCGTCGAAAGAAATAACAATAATATTTTTACAATCAAGTATGATTTTGGTTTGAGTTAGGTCATATCTCGAGCTTTGATTGGGGGCTTCTTTCGCCATCTAGTTAATTTGGGCAATTGTTGACCTTTAGAGGACTAGAAAACTAATACATTGGCTCAACCCATCATCGACACTTTATATAAAATCAACCTACGAT
>JAWWEM010039354.1:0-14046 GCA_035582935.1 Ormyrus thymus
GGCCAGCGTCCTTGTCCCTTGAGAAGAGATGGGTCAACTATCAGGACCAGATCGCCAACTTTGAAGTCCACTCGAGGACGATCCCATTTGAGTCGCTGTTGAAGAGTATTTAGGTACTCGACACTCCAACGCACCCAGAATTTGTCACGCATCCCTTTGACGAGCTGCCAGTGGGTGGCGTGGTCGAGATTCACGTCGGGATTGCAGGGTTGGGGGCAGGACAGAAGAGGCCCGCCGATTAGGAAGTGAGCTGGGGTGAGAGCGTCGAGATCGTCAAGATCTCCAGAGATTGGCCCGAGAGGGCGACTGTTGAGAACGGCTTCAACACTCACTAGGAGGGTGGTGAATTCCTCATAAGTGAGTCGCTTGGGCCCACTAACTCGACGCAGGTGGTTCTTCATCGACTTCACCCCTGCTTCCCACAATCCTCCAAAGTGTGGTGATGAAGGGGGGATGAATTGCCATCTGATTCCTTCTGAAGCGAGGGTGTCAGCGACGACATCCCAATCGAGTTCGGCCTGCCTTAGCATTTGACGGAGCTCATCACGGGCTCCTCTGAAATTGGTGGCGTTGTCACTCCAGATTTCTACCGGTCGACCGCGACGACCCGAAAAGCGATTCAGAGCTCCCAGGTAGCTAGCGGTAGTTAGGTCGCCGACGAGTTCAAGGTGGATCGCCTTGGTACTTAAGCATACGAACACCGCTACGTAGCCTTTAGATGATCGGATCCCGCGGCCTTTCGAACTCAACACCTGAAACGGTCCAGCGTAATCCACCCCACAGCGACTGAAGGGTCGAGAGGGTGTAACTCTAGACTCGGGCAACGGCGCCATTATCTGAGTCGACGTACGAGAGGCCGTTCTGGAGCACGTGACACAACGGCGAACAAATGCCTTGACTCGGACTCGACCGCGGACTATCCAGGCCCGTCGCATGGCATGCGTATAAGTGACACGGAATCCGCCGTGGAGGGCTCTAGTGTGAGCCCAATCGATAACCAGTTCGGCTAGGTGACATTTCCCGTCCAGTATCACCGGGTGCCGCTCATCATACGGCAGATTTGAGCCTTGGAGACGGCCGTCGACCCGTAGAACCCCGACATCATCGAGGAACGGACAGAGGGTTCTGAGAGGACTTGATTTGCTGACTGGCTGCCCTCGTTTCAGCTCCTCTATCTCCCTGTGGTAGGAGTGCTGTTGGCTTTGCCTAACGCATCCGAGAAATTCATCACGAATCTCCTTGGCCGTGATGGGATTCAAAGGCTGAAGTGCTTCATGGTTCGCTCGGCGCTTAAATATCCGACGGCAGCGCGCCAGTGTGCGAAGGAGTCGGGTGAGACAAGAGAATCTGTCAACGACATCATCAATGGCATTTTGTGTAACGAAGCAATTCAGGGGTCTCATGGCGGCCTTTTGAGCGGGCGAAGAGACCGCGATGGCCAATGTCGGTGATGGCCAGAGTGTCGAGGGCTTAGTCAGCCATGCGGGGCCGCACCACCAGATCCGGTTGTGAGCCAAGTTGGACGGCGTCGCGCCTCTGGTGGCAATGTCGGCGGGATTCTCAGTCGTGTTAACATAGTGCCAGTGACAGAGGGGCATTACCTCGTGGACATGACTTACGTAGTTGTCGACCAAGTCGTTGCCAAGAGACTTATCTGATTTGAGCCACTGCAGTACAATCTTCGAGTCGCTCCAGGCGTGACAATCCAATTTGTTTACGCATAGATCACGTGATAAACTGTGAAGAAGCTGAGCAGCTAACAATGCCGCTCGCAACTCAAGGCGGGGAATAGTCATCCTGGGGCTTGGTCGTTCAGCATGGCTTAAGCTCTTGAGGGATGCCAATTTTGTCTTGGCCATCACGATGGTGGCGACTGCCGATCCTGAGTCCGATTCCGTGCGCAAATAAACCGTTGCCGCGATGACCCTGCGGCTGGCATCGGCAAATGCATGTAGTTGGGTGCCACACGACGGAGTCCAGTGGAACCATCGATTGACAGTGATCGCTGACACGTCTTCAAGATTGGACCGGAACAATCTCCATTGGCGGGATTCCGAGGCAGGTAGATCGGTGTCCCAATCCAGTCGAGCGCGCCAAAGGTCCTGCATAAACATCTTAGCAGACACTACGACCGGGGATAGCCACCCAGCGGGATCGAAGAGACGAGCGATCTCGGATAGAACTTGACGCTTGGTCAAGCGGTCGCTGTCGTTCGGTGTGGGTGGTTGGAACCTCAGGCAATCGGTGACAGGATCCCACCGAATGCCGAGTTCGTTAACTGGCCCTTCTGAGGCCAGGTGAAGCCAGTCGGGTCTCAATCGGTCCTCCACGGGAATATCTGCAATGATCTGAGGTTCATTGCTCACCCATTTCTTCAACTCAAAGCAGCCCAGTCGTAGCAACTGGATGAGTTGGTTGCGCTTATGCAAAGCCTCACTGACTAGGTCCGCTCCAGAGAGAAAGTCATCAACGTACAGCTCGTTTTCGACAGCTTGCACGGCATCTGGAAAGGCGTGACCTTCGTCCGTACAGAGTTGCTTCAGCGTCCGTCGAGCTAGATACGGTGAGGAGGACATTCCGTAGGTAACTGTTTTAAGTTCGAAGTGCATCTCGGGGTGTTCTGGGGATGGACTCCAGACAATCCGTTGGAGATGTGTGTGCTCTGAATTGATTCGAATCTGCCGAAACATCATCTTGATGTCGGCACAATATGCTATTCTCCACCTTCTCCAGCGGGTTACAACGGAGGGGAGATAACTCTGGAGTTTAGGTCCCGTTTGTAGAGCGTCATTCAGACAGCACCCTGAGGTCGTGGAACAGGATGCATTGAATACCACTCGCAGACGTCTCCCGTCATCCTTCGTCTGCCAAATTCCGTGGTGTGGGAGGTAGTGGGCACGAGGATACGAGGCTTCTAAATCCGTGGCAGTGAGGAGTCTCATGTGCCCAAGCTGAAGATACTCGTCCATGAATTTCAGGTATTCGTCTCGAAAATGTGGATCCTGTTGCATACGTCTTTGAACGGAACGCAGAACCTTTCGGGCATTATCCAGGTTCTCTCCCAGCAGCTCCAATGTCTCTGATATGGTGGGCAGCGGAACGGAGTAGCGACCAGTCTCTGCGCGACAGTGTCTTGCTTGGAAGAGTGCCTCGCAGGCTAGATCATCTGGAGACTGACGAACGGCGCGCGGCACCTCCTCAGTAGCCCAAAACCTCTGCATGAGCGCGATCAAAACTTCATGCCAACTTTCAGTCGGAGAACTGGTCAGCAGCGAGCAACTGGTGATTTTGGACGCAGGAGTTTGTCGCTGTTCCTTGCCCGTGATCGTCCATCCGAACACCGTCTGTTGAGCTAACATTCCTCCGCGAACCAAGATGCCAGGACGGATGAGGCTGGCATATATGTCAGCACCTAGCACCATGTCCACCCCCCGAGGCAGGTCGAAGCGGGGATCTGCGAGCGAGAGATCCTTGAACAATTGGACGGAATGCGAATCGAGTTGGCGGGAAGGTGTCCAGATGTCTAATCGGCGCAGACCGAGTGTTTGGACGGACTGGGCGCTAAGAGAGCCCGGGAAGCGAAGCCGAAGGCGCACCTGCACCAATGTGGAATCCATCACGCCTCCCGTCACCCCAGTGACGCCAATCTTGATCCTTTCCTGCCCATGTCCAAACTTGAGAGCTACACGCATGGTAACTAAGGATGATTCTGAGCATGGATCCAGTAGGGCTCGAACGCATGTGTGAGAGTGCCCACCGCCTTCTATAGTGACTAGGGCGGTCGGCAAGAGGCTGAGTCATGCTGAGGAGTCCTCAGAACGCTCTGGCGGGGTGGATGATTCTCGGGCCTCTTCGGCTCGACTCCGTTTGACTTGTAGTCCATCATTGGACGGCGTACCGGGTCGTTTCCCTGCGCCTTCATGAAGGAGCGTGTGATGGTTGCCATCGCAGGACCAACAGCGAGATTGGAAGGGGCAGTTCCGGACACTGTGATCCCGCCTGAGACAATTGTAGCACAGGCGCTCCCGTTCAACGAATTTCCTTCTCTCGCTAGCAGACTGTTCACGAAACTGGGGACAATGACCCAAGTAATGAGTCTTGGCACAAACCGCGCAACCACCTAAACCAGTGGCTAAGATCTTGACCGCCCTTTGTCTTGTCGGGGCGCTAACGGCTCCGTGGGAGCCGGCTGTGGTTGCTTGGGGTTTACCCTTTGACTCCACCGATTGCAGGGTGCGACATCTTCGTTGAAGGAATGCCGACAGTGTATTGAACGAAGGATGAAAGTGCTGAGGCCTCTCCTCAGCAATGCTTAGAGTTTCAAGCTCCTCCTCCCAGCCCCGTCGAGTAACTGAATCCATTGCATCGCAGGCGAAGGAGATTATCCAATCGTCCCACGAATCCACAGGCCGGCCAAGAGTGCGGAGTTGATCGCGATGACGCTTGAGTTCATCATGGAGTTGTCTGATGCTAGCTGATGTCTCCTCCTTCAAAGGTTGGAGAGTTTTAAGAGCCTTGATGTGCGCCTGAACTAGAAGTCGCTGGTGATCATAGCGGCCTTCCAGTGTTTCCCAAGCTAGGGCGTAGTTGGCGTCTGTAATTTGAAAGGATTCAAGGGCGGACTTTGCTTCCCCTTGTACACAAGTCTTCAGATAATAAAACTTATCGACATTGCTGAGATGAGGATCGGTATGTATCAGCGAAAGGAAGAGATCCCTGAATGACTCCCACTCTTCGCTTAGGCCGCTGAAATTCGGGATGACTATGCGAGGCAAACGGGTAGATCCATGGCGTTCGTATTCTATTGGCGTGCTGGATGCTAGTGGTGCTGGCTGAAAGCGATTGCGTAGGTCATAGAGCCGACCCTTCGCCTTGACGTACGCTGTCTCAGCCTTATGGAAGTCCATCTCGTCAAAGTAGGGATGGTCTCGAGGTGTGTCGGACTGCAACAGAGTCATGTGGTTGTCCTCGAAATTGAACCAGTGCCTGTCAAGCATCTCAAGGCGGCTCAGCACCAATCCATCACTCCACTCGTCATCAGGTACTCCCTCAATGTCACAGGCAGCCCGCTCAATCGCCTCTCTCAAACCTGATTGAGCATTCAGCGTGACGTCCATTTTGATACCTGAAAGAAATAATACGTACAGTCTAACCCAAGCCGACGCCCACAAGCGGGAGCGAGACGGCGAGAGAGCCCTGGAAGCGGCAGTCTCCCTTCTAGATGATCAGACGTCACAGATCGGGGCTGAAGAGCCGTGATCACGCGGACGAGGCTGATTCAGCGCACCAGACGTAGCGCACAAGACTGACTTAGTGAGTCAGCTTCTGCACACGAGGCTGCATAAGTGTTCAATACACACAAGCCACGATAGAGTCGCGAAGAAGCAGTGTGTCTAAGCTGACAAATTCCGGTCGACAGGCAGAGGTATCACTTGAGAGAGAGCTGAGCAGTACTAACGCATGTGCGAAACAGAAAGAGAGCGCGCAGCGGCCGAGCACAGCGACGCCGGCACAACAATGCACACGCGGGAATTCACGATTGAGATTTCGCTGTCTATCAAGTCGCGAGGCCGCGTGAACTGATCAACTGATAGAATTATAAGGTGACATGGTGTGCGCCAACGAGACGGGGCGCGGCGTGAGTGAAGCACGCTCCCGAAGCCGAGGTGTCGACACGTGGGCCGGTCGCCATTTTGCGCGCGCTGCCGAATTTGCGCTTGTCTGGTACGTGTCGACGTGCGCGGCCCGCGTGGATTTAGCAATCGAACATTCGTCGCCCCGCACTGCGACCACTTGTACACAACCGCAGGAGTTCTCACTATGCCAGAATCCGGCTCGAAGGAGCATTGTTTGAATTTATTGGCATGGAAAAGGAAACTGAGGGCAAGAAAGAACTCCTGGGTAATTTTCAACAGAATATATTTATTGTACTTACAAAAGCTGATCTGCCTCAGCGAGAAAGTAAATACTTAAGTTCCCTGTTGGTTATCAACAGTAAGCCCGTAAATAGGGCGGACAAAAGGGACCCACGCGGTATTCGGCCTCAGCTCGCTCGAAGACTCGCTGTGGACAACTGTCGAGCCTGCTGCTCTGCGCCGCGAGAGCACAGCCGCCCAAAAACAAAACACGTGCGCGAGCTACGCGCGAGCGGCGCGCCCTCTGAAAAATAAAAGAATAACGTCCCGTCTCGCAGCCCTTGCTGCAGGACAACGAAAGAAAAAACCCCCCCTTTTTTTTCAACAAAAATAACTAAACTAAAATTTAGTAAAAAGTTTTATGAATAAATTTAACAACTTACTCTATTGAACATCCAGAATCACTGATTTTAGTAATATCGTTCAAAGTTTCAACAATATTTAAAACTATCTGTGGGAAATATTGCCAAACAGTTTTAGGACAATCCATACTGATTAATGAGCATAAAGCAAGAGCCAACAATTTTCTTCGTTTTTGTTTTGTAACATGAGGCATATGTTCGACAAAGGTACGAATAATTTGAGCAAATATAAAATCTTCTTCAAATTTTTGTTGCAATTTTCTGCTTAATTTTCCAATAATCTGCAACAGAGAAGCATTAGGAAATATGAAATTTGAATAATTAGAATAAATTCAATGAAGGAGGTCTGACACCTTTAAAAAGCGGTACTGAAAATCACCTGTAAAAACTAAAATCGAATTAATAAAATTGAAACTAAAAAACACGTACAAGTTTTCAAAAAGTGTGAATACTCTTGAATAACTGTCATCCTCCAGCCTTCTCAATAAAAGATGGATTCTTCAAGAAAAGGGTTCAAAAAAAAATTGTAGGTTTTGGTACAAGCAATCAATTGGTGACCTTGTTTTTCACCTCAGTGTCATTTTTGAAGATTATTTCAATGGCCACTTTTTTTAAATGGATGCTCCTATTTTTGAGTCCGGAAATGGAAAGATCCGAAAATTTTACGTTCAGATATGTATTTGGCTTTGGGTGAAAGTAACCCCTGCGGATCTTTTTTGTAGGTCGTATTTAAGTTCAACGATGAATATTGAAGTTTTTTTTCATTATGCAAAACCTTACAGACAAAACTTGTACGGTGTATTCTAAGAAATTGGCTGGTGACCTTGTCTTTAGCTCGAGGTCATTTGAAGGTCATTTTAAGGTTTGAAATTATGTTTTTTTTTACTCATATTTAGACACGAAATGTTGAATCTTATTTCTTCACTAAAATTAATTAAAATGAAAGTTAAATCTATTTATTTCCGGGTTCAAATATGTAAGATCTCATTTAAAAAAAGACTTAACGTTCCAATGACCTGACGATCAGGGTCATGGTCTAATTCAAGGTCACCGTTAGATAGCTAAGGAAGAATCCAATGAAGCAGTGGTTTTACTTTTTCTTGATTATCTCTACTTTTTAAATAATTCTACTGTTCCATTATTCAAAGGTCAAATTATTAAAATGGTTGAGGATTTAACCGTCATTTAAATTAATTGTAATAAAGGAGTTTAAATAATCTTCAACATTTCATGTTTAAATATGAGTAAACAAAACATAAAAGAAATTTATTTAAAAAAATGGAGTTTACTTTGGCCCGTGATCAATTACATATTTGATCGTGAAATTTGTCCTCTTTTCCATCAATAAAAATTAAAGTTTTGAATTAAAATAAAAAATTAACTTTGAAATGACCGTCAAAAATGTCCTTGGAGCAAAAACAAGGTCACCAGTCAATTCCTTAGAACATACCGTACAAATTTTGTCTGTAAGGTTTTGCAAACAACTTCGATATTCATCGTTAAAAATAAATATGACATTCGGAAGACCAACAAGAGTCACTTTCACCCAAGGTTAAATACATATCTAAACGTAATATTTTCCGATCTTCCCATTTTTGAAATGAAAAATAGGTGTATCCATTTAAAAAAAAGTGAACCTTAAAAGAACCCTCAATAATGACCTTGAGGTTAAAGATAAAGTCACCAATTGATTCCTTGGACCAAACCCTGCAATTTTTGTCTAAACCATGTTCTCGGAGGTTGCAATCCTGGAAGTTATTCAAGGGTATCCATACTTTTTGTACACCTTGTATAAGCAGATATAGGTTCTGATTAAATGAATCTAAAATAGAAGTTTTTAGGAGCATTTTCATGCTGACATTTTAAAATTACGAATTCTTAGCTGTGTTGTAACCTACAGCTTGAATCGCTTGGTTGGTTTTTATCTAATTGAGCTTAACTTGTTGATATTTTATATAAATTTGAACTGAAAAGTTGTATTGGCTTACCTCGCCAAATGAACTTTGAAATTGGTATATATGTCCATGGGAACGTAAAAATTCATGAGAATATCCAAAATTGTCAATTTCAAAACAGTACCTTTTTAGATAGTCTTACGCATTTGTACATGAATTTTTCTTTACTTATTTTTCTGTATATTGCACATTTATACCGATTTCAAACTTCATTTGCTAGTTCACCCTGAAGATTTTAAAGTTAGTCTAGTTCATGTGTTTCGCAAGGTAAGTGAGAAGTTTGATAAAATCTTGAAACTCTGATTGTAAAAAGAAAAAAAAACAGGAAACGTTTCTATTTGAAAAGTCACAAAGTATAAATGCTTAAAATTTTAAGCTGGAGATGTGAAAAGGTTCGAGAGTAATAAAATACGAAAGTCATGCCTATATGAACTGTATAGTATGTGATATCTAAAATTGGATATTTCATAATCAAAACATTATTCAATTGTTAGGAATCTTTTTTTCTACTATTGGAGTAACTTAGTTGTGTAGGCCGTTTAACCATAATCTGTTTTTTTTTAATCTTATTTTTAGTTTATCTTTTTATAAAAATCACATTTTTGAAGTAAAAATCTTCAAAATTTTGTAACAATGAAATTTAATTATCAGACGCCATATAAAATTAACTCATCTGATCTTGGTGTTTTGCACTAATTGCGTATGCGATAGTATTTAAATGATACATTCTTTGAACAGAAACATCTTTATAGTTTTTTTACAGTTTGTAAGCTTGAGAAAGCTGCATCGGCTTTGGAATCATTATCGGTTCTAAATATCACTAAAATAATTAGTTTTTTGGGAAAACTACAGCTGCAGAAATTTTGAGTTAATTTTTAAATATTTAACTAAAATTCAAGTTTAGTGTCAGAAATTTTGAATTTACATTTATCTATTAAACAAATAAGAAATCTAAAAATGAGACTAAAAAGAAAGAATATTTTTAAAAGACCCATACAATTAAGCTAAGTAAATAATAGAAGAAATTAAAGTATCAAATACTATAAGGTAACAGCACATTCAGGGGCAGCGTTTAAGGAGCGTGGGATCATCTGCAGTCGATTTTAGTATTTTACTACTCTCGAACATTCCATTTTTACAACTTAAAATTTGAAGCATCTGCATTTTAAGACTTGTACTTTTAAATGAAAAAATTTATTTTGAAAAAATCCACATTCATAGAAAAAAGTCTTTGAATTTTCACCACAAGTTTTGAATTATAAAAAAATATTTTGAAAAAAAAATTATCAATTGGCTTTTTTTTTTTTTTTGAAGTCTTATGGTTTAATTATGAACGAAACAACCAGAGGGCACTTTACGCAAAAAATTCGCCTTGCACACCGCATGATTGGGTTTTGGTAGATATTTTTGTTTATTAAAATTACTTGCAAAGAAACCCGTCGGATCTTGAATCTTAATGAAAATGCGGGATGTCATTTCTTAGCCAAAAAAAGAAGATACATGTTTCAGTGTTTTCTGTTTCATTTTTCGCATAGAATGCGTTCTATTTTACAATTTAATGATAAGGATCTAAGAAATAAAAAAAAACATAAGTGAATAGATTTTGTACCACCATCGACACAACTTTCAATATATCAACAATTTAAACTGAAGTAGATCAAAGTTCATCAAGTAGTTTAAACAGTAACTTACAGCTAAGTCAAAAAATGATAATCTCGATAGCATGAAATGGGCTAAAATACTTAATCTAGACTTATTTGATTTTAGCTTATCAAAGATTAGATCTACTTTTATGTACAAGTGACTTTCATTTGAGTTTCAAAGGTGTGACCGCCTTAAATAAATAACTATGCTGATACCTCAGTAAAAATATCCCGCGAATTGAGAAGAACTCTAGCAATAATAGAAAGATACATGGTCAGTACCATAGGATATTCATTGCCATTGTAAACATTCCTAAATAAAACGTTGATTATTAAAATTTTATAAAAGAGGTAACATCAAAATATTAAAATTAGTATAATAATAATATTTATATTATGCAAGAAGATGCAAGAACTTAGCTATTCTTAAAGTACTACAAATATCAGACAAACGACATAGATGCTTTTTTAAGGGGGTGCTACACCTTGAAAAGTGTCCCTTTTAAATTACCTGTCAAAAATATAATTAAAATGTAAAAATAGTACTGCGGACTCTTTGAGTAAAACATGTTAAAATAAATAAATAATGTAAAACTAAGAAAACCGGTTAATTCAATTGCAGAAAAAG
The DNA here is from genome assembly GCA_035582935.1 of Ormyrus thymus. Lineage (NCBI taxonomy): Eukaryota > Metazoa > Arthropoda > Insecta > Hymenoptera > Ormyridae > Ormyrus > Ormyrus thymus. The sequence goes on from JAWWEM010039354.1 coordinate 10,504, forward strand.
GGAATAGCAACTAACCGTTGAGGGAGTTTCAAATAACTATCATTTTAAACAAATCGGCCGGTCTTTTTTTTTATAGGAAAAATAGTTACTACAAAAAAGGTCCTTCTGTCGAGAAAGAGCGCACCGCGTACTTTCTTCAGCAAAGAGTAGTCTAGTTTTTGTGGCAACAAAAAAGCGTTTAGCGCGCCTTAAGAATTATTCAACTTTCCAGTTAATGAATTGGCGAAGAACCATGTATTCTTTCAATAACATGTCTGGCCAGTAATAACGGTATGACAGACGAGTGAGCATTTTAGCGACCCCTAGGTGTCCAATAGCGGGGTCGCCGTGGATCTCTTTTAGGATCCTCTTGGGTTCCTCGGACGAAGCATATTTTCCATTGTTCATTGTCGTCTTTCAACGCCTAGCACACATTGTTCCGAAATCGAAAAGAACCCTGCACAAAACTTATGGCAATGTGTCCTCGGTTAAATTTTTCGAAACTCTGGTATTTTATAGTATTCGAAGTGCCGATCAAAAGTTTCCATGGGCACGGAACCCAAAAATCAATATTTAAGGGTGACAAAGATTGCTCCGACAGGGTGTTCCGAAAGTGTTTGACAGTACGGAAGGGGGAGGTAGGAAATTAAATTCTGAACCGAAAATCCTAATAGCATTTTTGCATACGCCCCATCGTTTTTGAGTAAATGTTAATTAAAGATAACCAATGAGTGTGTGGCTATCGACATAAGGCGGGGCCAGCCCGCCGTGTCCGTGCTAGCGAGGCGCGAGAGAGAGACAGAGCGGGGAGCGCAGAGGCAGCCGTAAGCGAGCCAAGAGGACCGAAGACTGGCCACGCGATTAAACGAAGGACTCCACACAGCATGAAATATTGCTGAAAGCTTTCAGCAATATTTCATGAAAGATTTGAAACCTTTCTGAAACCTTTCAGCGGAAGATTTCTGAAATATTTTTATGTCCGTGCAAAAAATTCTTCAGAAATATTTCACACAGTAACATTCTATGAAATGTTCCTGTGATATTTCTGTAAGGTTTCAGAAAAAATTTCTGTGAAATATTTTAGTTAGCTTTCAGAAAGCTTTTAGAAAACTTTCAGAAAGTTTTCACTGAAACATTTCTTGGAATCTTTCACAGAAATATTTCGTGCTGTGTGGGACACAGTCATACGCTGCATTCGGGAAAGATTTAATCGGCCCACAAATAATTGTTCAAAACTCAAATGAATGATCAATTACCGATGTAGCTGCTGCTAACTTCATGCATATTAATATCAAGCAAATAGACAATTTATTGATACAATTAATTTTTTTTTTTTTTTTGCATTTTAACAGACATTGAAAAACATTCAAACAACAAATTAACAAATAATTAGATGGTAATAAAATAAAATGAACAACCCCAAAATTGTAATTTGAGATTGCAAACATCTTTCCAAACACTAAATTAAAATCTTTAACGACATAGCTTGAAAGTTTTTTTAAAATATCTAACAAGATGCTTGAAATAGAATTTACCTGTACTAAAGAAGCATAAACTGCCGTATAAATTTCAAGAATAAAGTGCAGTTTTTTTCTTTTACAGTGAAGAATCTTAATTTTAAAGTAAAAGTTAAGATAATTTCTTTAAATTATTGACAAATAAATCAAATGAATGATTTACATGGAAAATTAGAATTTAAGTTACAAATACGTCTTTTTACAAAGTGTAATAAAAAAGACGCACAGATTGTTATTTTCATTAAACTCTAATGAAAAAGGCTGAAAAACAGTATAATAAATCTCAAAAGAAGCCCGCACAAACCTTATGGGAATTGGCCCTCTGTTGAATTGGCTGAAATTTTGGGAAAATGAAGTTCTCGGTATCCTAAACAAATGTCTCCATTGGCACAGAAAGATCCTATGAGTAGTTTCAGAGTTATGGGACCTATAAGGCCCAGATTGTCAATGATCGTGTGCCTGTAAGTAGACTAAGCTGGCAGAAAAAGTAAGCCTGAAATGAAGTTCTAAACAACTTACCCTGTGGCAAGAACAGTATTTTTCCCGACCTTGAATCCTGCAGTTTAAGTACAGGTGAGTTTTATTTTCTGTTTCTGTTACAGAGCTTCGGTTAGCTGCGAACGTTATCGTATTGCTGCTAAGAGCATGGTGCAACGTTCCCGTTTCCAGGGAGTGGGACTTGAACCCTGAAATTGATTGACTCCCGTATGTGTGTGTGTGTGTGTGTGTGTGTATGTGTATGTGTGTGCGCGCGCACGCGCGCGCGTGTGTCTGTGCGTGTGTATGAGTACATCTAATCTGACGCTACCATGTTTAACTAAGTTTCAACTGCTGCAATCTAGAGCGGTGTTTGGCTCAGGCGGTAAGACTCTTGCCTCCCAAGACAAGCATCGCTTAGGGCGCTGGTTCAAATCCCGGTCAGCTCGAAATTTGTCGGAGGCTTTTTCACAAAAGAGAATCCGGAATTTTCGATGACCGAGATTGAATCTAGAGGTCCGAAGACTTGATGATCGGAATATGAATTCCAGAGGACATGGTGTGTTGCCGATTCCTCAATAAAGGAAGGAAAAAAAAAAAAAAACTGCTGCAATCATTAGTCGAAGGCGAATAGGCAGTACCCAGCTGGATAAACCTCACGCGTTATTTGATTTCCTTCGTTAAGAAAGTGTGTGCCAGTACCAGAAAAAAGTGTATGGTAAGCGTCCATGTACAATTTTTTCGATTTAAAATCCGGCTGGAGCGGTTTTGAAGGTATTTGCACACCGTCAACGTACAAACATAGAAAATTTATATTAAAATGTTGAAAGTTAAAAGGGTTAAATTTTGTATCTCCGTTGAAAGCTTTATTATCAATAAAACCAACAATAATTCTCAGACACGGGCTTTTGATTGAAAAATACATCTACTTGGTTAAACAGCGAATGCATAAAGTTGTTGACAGATCCAGTTTTATTGTGTGACGTGGTTAAAATAAAACACACAAAATTTTATTTTCCCGTAACCACCGACATTCGAATTTTATTATTACTACAATTACACGCTCGCACGACAAAATTTTAACTTTCTCTTACAAAGGGAGATCCGTAGAGATCTCTCCGGCGCGAGAAAATTCGCCGAAAATTCTAGACCGCTCGCGTCACTCACACCCGTCCACACTCGATTTTCTCTCGCGCTCTCTCTCTCCGTCTTGGCTCGGCTCCGCCGGCCGAATCCTGGTGCACGCGCACCCGCGAGTTCTCTCACACTCTCTCTCTCTCACTCTTTCTTATTCACCGACCTGGACCGGCTATGTCGGCCGTCGAATCCGCGCGCGCGCTATCAAATTCTCTCACTCACCGACCAAATTCACACGAGGAAAGGCCTTGAAGAGGCTTCGTAATCCTAACCGCGCGCGCGACACCGAAGCTGGCTCGGTCACGAGAACAAAATTAAACAAATTACTAGGCCTACCCTGGCCGATCTCTCGCCTTGCACCGTCTGCCTCCTCTCCGTCGTTGGGTTGCTGCTGCTGCTCGTCGTTGCCGGGCTCGTCCAGGCGGTTGCTGCG
>JAWWEM010039407.1:0-14031 GCA_035582935.1 Ormyrus thymus
AGCTTAATTTTATTGTTGAAATTGTTTAAACAAAAGGCCCCGGCCGATTGCGTCATATCATGCAATCGCTGGTCGGGTGTTTATGGTCGTTTTGATAACGAAAATGGGAAGAATGCCTTTTCTTTGCGTAAATAGCTTATCAATTTGTCAAGGTTTCGGCTCTGTTATTTGTTATTAACAAATTACAAACGAAATCGCAAAAGTTCATGCCGCGCTTACGAGATTCCGTTCTACATGGATTCGCGCTCCGCGACTCAGGTTCGGTTCACAACAGCAGACGATTCATGGTTCATGCCGAGTTGCAGGAGGTGTCTGAGACTCCGCTCTATGTAGACTCTTGCTTTATGATTCGAGGTCAGTTCATCACACAATCACACAACCCAGTAAATCAAACGTACCTGTAGTATTCTCGTGAGGCTAATTTAATCTCGTAAATTTAAAACCAAAAATTTGGTAAAAAAATAATGAACTTAAATTTTGAAATATATAAATAACTAAAATTCAACAGAATTGTTCTCAACTAAAAATTATGAGCGTAATGAAGTCTTCAAGCGCGAATAATAAACTTTTTCCAATTTTTAGTCATCTAAAATATGAATATCTTCTAGCTGGCATTGCTGGTGGTACAGTTTCTACTTTAATTTTACATCCTCTAGATTTGGTTAAAGTTCGCTTTGCAGGTATGCTGCAGTCAAAATATTTTAAATTATAGATTTAAATAAAAATATTGTTAATTGTTACAATAATGTAAAGATTTCTATAAAAATTAAGTTTACTCCAATAATGTTAAAAAACAGGTAGTTGATTGAATACAAATTGATACAGTACTAATTTTGTGTTTTACGCAGTTACTCAATGTTTTTAATGATTTTAACAATTTTAATTCTATTACAATTAATGGGAGCAAATCTAATACGAATGTAAATAATATGAATTTGTATTCTAAAACAGTAAATTCCAATAAAATTTGTTACATTATTGAGTAATTTAATGATATATTGTAATAATAATAATTTCATTTTAATTTATTTGGTCATTAAATTCTTATATTTCATTGCAGTAACATTTTAGTATTTGATTAATTTTAAAATAGATATTTTAATTTAACTCAAATTTTTTAAATCCAAAGCTTCTTATTTTTTTTTCATTTTATTTCAAAAATAATTCTCTTGAATATTATTATTATTCATATTACTTGCTTATAGGTGGTAAAAATTAAATAAGTTTAAAAAAAAATATTTCATTTTCTATTACCTTCTAACCAACAAGATGTAGAACGGCTTATATTTTATTTATATTTATATTATACAAATAATGCTTACACCAATTAATCTACAATAAAAAATATTCAGTTCGATCTTAATAGAAAAAAAGATACTAGACAATTCAATCTATTATACAAAGTTAGTGTTATTTTATTTTTTGTAAGCATTAGTTGTATGAAAATATTAAAAATTTTTTCAATATTGTAGGGGGAAGATTGTTAATTTCAAATTATCAATATTCTATTTATTAAGCAAACTTAAAATTAAAAGTACCTGTACGTAAAAGAATTATCGTACATACTATATTCATAATCAAATTAAAACTATAATAAGATTATAATAAAAATTATAGTAAACGTATAATAATTTTGTACCACTATAAGAGGATACTGTAATCCCATACTATAGTCTTCAACTGTATAGTATAATTATATAATATAATTATACTACAAGAGTATAACCAATACTATAATACCTAATTATACGTAACCTATAGTAACGTCTATTAAGCTATCCCAACCACTATAGTATGACACAATAAAAACTATTTCATAATTTGTTGCTAACTTTTTGCTATTTTGTTGCGCTAGTTTTAATTTTGTTGCTCCAGCTAATTCAGAGAAACGTGGGCCGTGCTAGCTTAAGTTTTAAGCCAGCACAACCACATCTGTAACTCCGGCCATAATTAATATATTTAGATCAAACCGACGGCATATTTTGATGCTAATTTTTTGCTGAAAAAGCCAACTGGTTTTTATTTTTTTGCTCCCGCCCCTTCTAAGAAACACGGCCCGAGCGAACGTAATAATTAAGCTAGCACAAGCACCTCTGTAACTCGGAGCCCTAATTAATATTTTTTCACCAATCCAACGGCATATTTTGTTGCTAATTTTTTGCGGTAAGACTCAACTGGGTTTTATTATGTTGCTTCAGCCTCTTCCGAGAAACGTAAGCCGGGAATCTATACTATCTTTTCGATACTTGTTCGTATTCAGTAGTCAGATGATATGCTACTTTCACGTGAGGTTAGTACAAAAATTCTGTAAAAATGCAAAAATCTTTTTTGCTTATGAACTATAGTATACTAATGTCTTACGTAAGAAGCTCCTTTCTCTGTCTTTTAAATCAGTTTACGGCAGATGCCGTGCCTTCGTCATAAGAGGTTGCTAAAAAATTTCCGTATAACACTCATAAATTATTTTTTGGTTTTATAAATGTTATCATTACGGCATAAAAGTGACAAATTCTGATTCAGGAGGAATCGCTCTATGCGGTTTCATTAAGTACTTTTTCAAAGGTGGTCCTCTGATTGTACCTGAAGTTGGCGGACCATTGCTTTAAAAAATAAAAAATACTATTTCTCGATTTGTGAAGTATACTATTTAATTACAGCAAAGAAACGGCAAATTCTCGTGACAAGTCAGCGTGATTAACGTGTCCTTTAATCAAGTTACAGCAGGTACCGTGCCTTCTTCATATGCGAGCGCGGAAAAATTTATGCGTAAAGCTTAAATATAATTTTTTGGTTTTTAAAACTACACCATTGTTTTACGGCAAAAAACCTGCAAATTCTCACGCCAAGTTTGCTTGATTAACGTGTCTTTTAATCTAGTTACAGCAGGTGCCGTGCCATCTTCAAATGCGGATGCGGAAAAATTTATGCGAAAAGCTTAAAAATTAGTTTTTGGTTTTTAAAAGTACACCATTGTTTTACGGCAAAAAAAGCGGCCAATTCTCATGCAAGAAGAATCGCTCTGGTATCGATGTGCAAGCGCCAGCCAAGTTTCATCCCGCACTTCGCTCTGGAACTACCCCAAAGGAGGGATGAAAGAGCGAAATAGCCGTTTATTGCGCAAATAGATTTTTCAGGTTGATGCTAAAGAGCCTGCAAAGTTTCATCCCGAATTTCACTCCGGAACTACCCCCAAAGGAAAGGCAAACGCGCTACTATATAGTTAAAGCGTACTATCCGTCGCGAGGCCGGTCGGAAAAATTTTATTGCACGAGTACCTTTCTGGTATCGATGCTAAAGCGCCTGTCAAGTTTTGTCCTCAAATTCGCTCTGGAACTACCCCGAAGGAAGGATGAAAGAGCGAAATTCTCGTTTTTAGATTCTAAAAAATCATCCATCCCGTCCTAAGGCCGGTCGGAAAAATGTTATTGCGTAAATAGCTTTCCCAGGTTGATGCTAAAGTGCCTACCACGATTTTTTAAAATTAAATACATGATGATTTCGCTCCTTCTCCCTCCTTTGGGGTAGTTCCAGAGCGAATTTGGGGATGAAACTATGCAGGCACATTAGCATCAATACCAGAAAGGTATTCGTGCAATAACATTTTTTCCGACCTGCCTTAGGGCGGAGCCGACGATTTTTAAAAATCGAAAAATGAGGATTTCGCTCTTTCATCCCACCTTTGGGAATATTCCAGAGCGAATTTGGGGACAAAACTTGGCAGGCACTTTAGCATCAACCTGGGAAAGCTATTTGCGCAATAACATTTTTGCGACCGGCCTTAGGACGGAACGGATGATTTTTTAGAATCGAAAAACGAGAATTTCGCTCTTTCATCCCTCCTTCGGGGTAGTTCCAGAGCGAATTTGAGGACAAAACTTGACAGGCGCTTTAGCATCGATACCAGAAAGGTGCTAGTGCATTAAAATTTTTCCGAGCGGTCTTCGAATGAAAAGTCAAAAAAACGTACTTCACGATGTTAATGAAGGATATGTAAGGGTAGTTTTAGGGGTCATAATTGAGTCGATAATGCGTTTTTGTGCATCTAACATGTTAAATAGACGTTTTTTGCTATCTGATGGCGTTTTATTGCAAATTCATAATTTTGAAATTTTCGTTGCTAAAAAACGTTGCGAATTTCAGTTACATGTCGATTTGAAAATCATCGTTATTTTGCGTCAAACCACTGATTAAATTTCACAAATTCTCGGAAGTAAAATTTTCAATTAGTCTCAGAGACAAACGAGCAGCCGCGTGAACGAAATACTCACTCGCCACGCTTACACACACAAGATCAACGTCGTTCGAAGCGAGCGAATGTAAATAAGAATGAATATCGCGCACAGCTAATTCTTACCAGAGCAGAGGGTTCGTTCTTTCGAATGGTGATGGCTCATTTATACGAAACAATAATTTTGGAGCTGACACACTAAACTTTCGGACGTATTGCTTATTCTCTTCGTCTATTGTCTATTTAAAGCCTGGAGGTCTTATCTCAATCGCATCCAAATGTGACTCGTCGGCGGCGTCGTATCAGGTACCGGCGTCGTATGGATCTGGTAGTATAAGAGATATAGCTGTTGTCGAGGAAGAAATAAAATTATAATAATATTATAGTAAAACCATACATTTTTTATTTAACAAAAATCTTTTATTCAAAATTTTTTAATGCTAAAATTCAGGCGGTCCGCGGAAAGCATCGCGAACGCGCTGAAAAAGATCTGTCAAAAATGAGAAAAGTAAAGAAAAAGCAAAAAATTTAGATTTGTTTGTTGAATTTACACTCGTTTACTCGTCGATCCGCGCGCAACGGTGCAACAACAGCTCGTGGAGCTAAGTGCGCGCGAGCCAGATCAGCTGTCGGAGCAAAGTTCGCCCGAACAAAATGAGGAGCATGCGCCTCAATGAAAAATTCCGCCTTATCCAATAATGGCGATATCCACAATCGGCGATTAGCACAAAAAATGTGCATATGGCCATGTTGGAAAACTACATGCTATCCCATCACTTTCGGGGGCACAAGCTCGATGGTACATGCAGAAGAAAGCCTCTATCTTCGAAAACCTATTTATAGATGCTCACGCGAAATTGATGACGGCGTCAATGGTCGCCGCACAGCAAAGCGTGTGCATCAACGAGATCGACAGCGCCGTAGGAAGAAGCAGGCCCTTCACCTACGCCAGGAAGATTTCTCTGTCCTGCGGGATTCATCTTCTCCACATGAATCGTGAAATCTTAAAAGCGAAAAGGACGCATTTTTTTGAAGTGGTCTGCCCACTGCCGAAGCCGGAACAGCCAATTTTTATGACACCGCCAACCAAGGAATTCGCTCAGTTTCTGCTAGGACAACTTGTAGATCTCCAAACAAGAATATCAGCGTAGTACGTAGTGTTGTTATTTTATTACAGATATTAGGAATTCATTATTATATATGTTCAAAATATTTTTCTCAAAATTCGAATTGACTCAAAACATCCGACTTCAATATTTAGATTATTTTTTAAGTATGATTTGTAACCGAGCAGTTAGCTCGCTTCTTTTTGTTAATTTTTAGAGTAACGAATACATTTAAATAATTATAAATATAGGAGTAAGCAATAAATGTATTCTTTTATTTTAATGAAAAACAACTCTCGTTCCTTCATTCATTAAAACCGAACGGCTGCCGATTCCCTACTATTCCGGCCCCGGGATTTCACAGGTTGAGAATCCACTCCTGAGCGGAGGAAAAGTTTTTAGAGTCTCGTAGGGAAAAGGTAGTCCGGGGGTCATAGCGAACCCCCGTTTTGTGACGTTAGTTGCTTGTCCTTGCTAAAGTCGGGGAAAGGTGCAAAGACACCGCAGAAGCTAGCGAGCATAGCCGAAAGGGCTCCGGGATTTAGATTAGTAAATAGTTTGCCATGAATCCCGAAAAAGCAAGCAAATAACCGTCACAATGGCGCCCAACTAAATAGATAAATAATCAATAATTACCGACGAAAAATCCGATTATTGTCTTTAAAAAAAAATGTTGCAACAAATTCGACAGGAGATCCGCAACTTAAAGCGAGCAAAAATTTTAGAAAATTTACTACATTCGTAAAATAATAATTAAAAATCGAAAAGCGTGCGTAGAAAATATTTAAACAAAATGAAAATCTATTACAGAATTAGAAAATTAAAAATTTTGAAGCAGATAAATTCCGAAGGCCGTCGATAAATACTCGACCGACCTTCTTCGGTAAACAAATTCCGAGAATCTCATACACTCGCCGACAACAATGAAAGTCGAGAACAGAGAAATTTCACATTTAAGTGAGAACAGAAATAATATTTCAGAGAGAAATATTATTTCCGTAAAAGCGATTCAGGATTAGAAAATTCACAATTAATTAAATATTTGAAATTAAAACGAAATTCTGTCCCAACGCCTAACGTTAAAATAACCGTCACAACATTCAAATAGCAAATCTTTTCTGATTCTTCCGATTTTACGCGACAATTATAAAAGAAGAGTTTTAGTCTATGATAAGTAATAAACGCACCAGAAGAAATATAAATAATCGTTACAATGGCCGAAATATAAAGCCGAAATATACCAATTTAATGAATTGAATTTTTTTTTAAATAAATTGTGAATAAAAGGTAAATTAAAAAAAAAAGAAAAAATAAATAAACATTTTAAGAAAAATATTAATTAAACCAAATAAATTTGAATTTGGAAAAATAAAAATAAAAAGATTTTTAAAAGCAATTTAGATAAATTAAATCACAAATAAAATAAATAAATAGAAATGGCTCACGCAGGATCGACAGAAGAATTCACAGAAACAAAAAATAGTAAAGAAAAATTAGAATCAGGCAATGCACTAATATCCGACGATGAAGGAGATGAGGACTTCGAAGAAATAACAACGAAGGCAGGGAGAAGAATCTGGATCCCAGTCACAGAAGTCAATTACTGGGACAGACATAAGGCGCCAGCGCAGAAGAAAAAAGCGTTAGCAGAATCACTCTTAAAACAGAAGTGCGGCTTCACAGAAGATTCACGGAGAATCGCAGGATTACTCAACGTGAGAAAAGATTCAGACACAGATCTGCCAATTAGAAACTTCGAAGAAAACATCACGCAAAAAGATAGAAATAGAAACCTAAACCATCAAGACAATATACCAAGCGCAAGGCAGACACCTCGCGATTTGTCGAAAATCATCTCGGCATGGAATCTACATTTCAGCGGAAATAAATGCGACAATGTAGACGAATTTTTGATGAGGATCGAAGAACTGGGTCCAATAGCTCAACTTTCCGATGCAAACTTCTAAGAGTAGTGCCAATGCTGTTACACCAGCCTGCTTTAAACTGGTACAGAACGCAAGATAAAGAATGGATATCCTGGAGAGAATTCAGAACAGATTTAATCGAGCGATATCGAGATAAAAGATACGCATTATACTTGGATCAAGAAGTACAAAATCGACTCTAAGACCAGGTGAACCCATCCACGATTATATATCAGCAATGCAGCTAATATTCAGTAGGATGCCGGAAAGACTTTCAGAAGCAGACAGAATAGATCGCATATACGCGAATTTAAGGGATGAATTTCACCCTCTGCTCATCCCCTATATAAATGGCACCTTACAAGAATTTTTAGAACAAGCTACAAACATCGGCAGAGCCTATGAAGTAGGACGAGACAGACGAGCTGCAAACAATCTAAATAAACCATTACTGTCAGAAGCCGCATACGACGGAAGAATATATAAAAATAACGATCACCAAGGTGCGGTCGACAAGAAAGTCGATGTAGCATCAACAGGTACAACCAATCTTTCACTATTAAGTCAAGAATTGGATAACATAAAACAATCGTTAAAACTCCTGCAAAGCAATAGGAATAATAATAAACGGTATAATAACCAAAATTATAATAGATCTCCCCGAAATAATAGTCAAAGACGCAATTACCACAAAAACGATAGTTATAACAAGAATAATTATAACAGAGGGAATCAACATAATTTTAACAAAAATAAACAATATGAAAATAGAAGCACATACTATAACTCGAATTTTGGTCATAATAAGGGGAATAGAAATTGATACCAAGATCAGCAAAATAGAAATGCAAATAAGTCAGGTAACAGCCAGGAACAGTATCCAAACGCAGGTAACCGGCAAAATAGACATAAAGAGGAAAATCAAAACCCGCAGAGTAGTAATAACGGCAATGAAAGTAAAAATGCAAACTACTCTAATAATAAAAATAATTTTAACAATAAGAAAAACATTTAGACGGTCGTGTAAACAGGACCGCTACACAGCCATTATTAAATAAGGTCCAAGATGCAATGAATCCAGAATCAATGCCAAGAAGAACAATAGTTCCTATAAAGATTATCCACTTTCCAAACGCGGATAGTCCAGCTACTTACCCAAGGTACTGGCTAGACGTAAAACTAGGAGGCCTTAAAATTAAAGCACTCCTCGACGTCGGCGCAGCGCGTACCGCAGTAGGCGCGAAATGGAAAGAAATTGTGGGAAAATTGGGAGTAACCGTAGACACATCAACTAAGTTAATTGCCCAGGTGGCCAATGGTGCATTAACTGAAATAGATGGCGAATTCACGGCACCCATAGAAATTCAAAAGTTCTCCAAACATATGAAGATCTTAGCGATTTTGTCAATCCCAACAGATTTAATCCTCGGAACGGATTTTGTACGTTATTTCGGCATGCATATTCTTGGAGATAGAGATGCATTTAAATTACCAGAGTTAAAGAATGGAAAAGAATTTTCATTCGAATTATGGTCCATGGACTGCAAAGAAGTCCAATGCAATAATGCAGAAAAGGAGAAAACCTCCATAAGCGGACCGCAGAGAAAAGCGCTAGACTTAGTCTTGAATAAATTCTTACCGGTAAGAGAACAGAAAGAAAAAACTTTAAAAGCAACGAGACTAGTCAAATATAAGATTAAATTAAAGGAAGGGACACATCCTATTAAGCAAAGATATTATCCAGTATCAGAAAAAATGGAGAAAGTCATGCATGCAGAACTAGATAAGCTTATTGAAAAAGGAATAGTAGAAAAAGCACATACTCAATGGAATAATCCAGTGGTAATGGTGAGAAAAAGCAATAATGAATACAGAATGTGCATAGATTTCAGAAAAATTAACGAAGTGTCCGAAAAAGATGCATATCCATTACCATATATGGATATTATTTTAAATAAATTAAAGCGCGCTAAATTTATTTCAACGATCGATCTATCAAGCGCCTATCAACAGATAGAATTAGAAAAAGAATCTCGAGAAATAGCAGCTTTTACAATCCCAGGAAAAGGTCATTGGCAATATAAAAGACTACCTTTTGGACTATCGGGAGCTGGAGCATGTTTCCAAAGACTCATTGAGCAAGTTATAGGAAATCTAGAACCGTACGCGTACTCATATTTAGATGACATCGTCTTAATAACAGACACATTTGAAAAACATATAGAAATGCTCCAGAAATTACTCACGAACATACAGAAAGTGAACCTCACTGTAAATCGTGAGAAAAGTCATTTCTGCAAAAAACGAGGTAAAATACCTCGGATTTTTAATAAACGATAAAGGGATGATGATAGATCCAGAGAAAACAATAGCAATTAAAAACTACCCGCAGCCAAAAACTATGAAACAACTGCGCAGGTTTCTAGGAATGGCAAGTTGGTATAGAAAATTTATACAAGATTTTGCAGCAATCGCTAGTCCATTAACGAAGCTAACGAAACAGACAGAAAAATTATTATTGAAAAATTATTATTATAATTGCTGACGCAAGATCAGCAATCAGCATTCGAAAAATTAAAAAATATACTGACGGAAGCACCGTTATTGCATAGACCAAGTCCGTCGGAGACCTTCGTAATCCAAACAGACGCTAGCGACGTCGATCTCGGCGCGGTCATTACACAGAAAATAAATAATAAGGAGAAAGTAATCGCATACGCGAGCAGAGCGCTGCGCGACAACGAGAAAAACTATAATACATCAGAGAAAGAGTGCCTAGCAATCAAATGGGCAATAGAAAAATTTAGACCCTACATAGAAATGGATAAATTCACAGTGATAACAGACCACCACGCTCTTCAGTGGCTGTTTAAAAAGAAAAATCCATCCGGAAGATTAGCCCGTTGGAGTCAAGAACTAATGGGTTATGACTTCGAGATTAAACATAGAAAAGGAACGTCAAACATAGTACCAGATGCACTATCTCGTATTTACGAGGGAAGCAACGAAGTGCAGATATCATCAATAACTATTAAAACAGAAATAAAAGATAGCTGGTACGTAAAGAAATATTACCAAGTCTTGAAGAGACCTAAACTCTACAAGGATTGGAATATTATTAACAATCGATTATACAAATACAGACCTAATAGCGACATTAACGATGTCATGACTGATTTAGACGCATGAAAACTCGTAATCCCGTGAGAAGAGAGAAGCACAATATTAAACCAGATGCATGATTCACCGTATGCAGGGCATCTGGGAAGAGAAAAAAGTTACAATAGAATCGCACAGTTATACTATTGGCCTAATATGTATAAAGACGTAGAAGCATACGTACAAAGCTGTGAAATATGCCAAAAATGCAAAGTTGAGCAAAGAGACAAGATAGGACTCATGGGGACCAGAAAAATCACGAAACCATGGCAAGCCATATCAGCTGATTTAATGGGAGAATTGCCAAGAAGCAAGAAAAGTTTCCAACATTTATTGGTACTAGAAGATATTTTTTCAAGGTTTATTATTTGCGTACCAATTAAGAAGACAGGAATTGCAATTAGAAATGCGATAGAAACCAGTTTTTGGCACCCCAGAATCAATAATTACAGATAATGGCAGAGAGTTCATTAACAAAGAAATAGAAAAATTCACAAGTGAAAACGGAATTTTTCACGAGAAAACGCCATCTTTCCATCCTCAGAGTAACCCGGTGGAAAGGGTAAATAGAGTCATAAAACCGATGATTTCGTGATTTATCTCTGAAAATCATAAAGAATGGGATAAATATATCCCGCAAATTCAATTCGCGCATAATTCGAGCGTTCACGCATCGTCCGGATTTGCTCCATCATTTTTAATTTTCGGACGGGAAATCCAACCGATAAAATCATTTAAACGCGAGTTAGAAATGAAACAAGACGCCGTAAATCAAACTAAAAACATCGGTGAGATAAATCAAAACCAAGATTTAAAACCCGAAAATATAAACGCGAACAGTTTAAACCCAGATATCGAAAACTGGGCAGACAGAATGATTCTTTTACATGACATACACGATAAAGCATCGGGAAAAGAAAAATCAGAAAAGAACCGCCAAGCTAATTATTACAATGTCGGGAAACGAGTTTTCGAATTTAAAATCGGAGACAAGGTTTGGCGTAGAAGAAACAGATTTTTATCGTCCGCGGTGGATAATTTAAACGCAAAATTAGCATCTAAATTTGTAGGCCCGTTCACAATAACCGAGAAAGTCGGAAAAGATATATGTCGACTAGCCGACGGGAACAAAACGATTGAATCTTCTTGTCACACGAGCGATATTAAACCGTTTATTGAAAGCGACATTCGATTAGCAAACGCGAGCGTAGACAACGAAAACGAAGAAACCCACTCTACCGACAACGAATCTCAAGAAGACGAAGAAAGAACGCGCCGAACAAGAACGAAGAAGAAGAATCTACCACCAACGTCAATAAAACGAGGACGAGGACGACCACGAAAAGAAGACACCAGAAGCGCACAAATCACGCACAAAAATCCGTGCACAATGGACAAGGAAAACGAAACCAAGAAGCCAAGAAAAAGAAGACCTCTAAGAAGACATAACGTGTCAAAATCACTCGAAAAGTGAGACGAGAACTTTTTTTTTAGTGCATTTAATATTTTTTTGTATCATTAAATTATGTTAGATATAAGTAGTTACAATTGTTAAGCGTAAATCGCATTTATTAATTAAGTACTTTAGTTTTAGAGCGTAAACGCACCTGTTATACACTCTGCGAGTTAAATAAACAGCGGATAAATAAAACACATGTTTAGGACTGTACCGATACCTACACAACCTATACCAAATCCCGTAAAAACTAAGGGAGAAAGAGAGAATAAAATTTAAGTGTAAGGATAACTAGTTTTACAGAATAAAAATAATAATTAAATAAATTTAAGTATTATATTTTTTTTACTTTCTTTTCTTAAGACTACGAATAAATTAAAGCCACAAACATTTTTTTTCAACTAGTTACCATACTTTAGCCTAGACGTCATGAGAATACCTCAGACTAGGTATAAACAGAAAAGTAGGTAATTTGTAAACATGCACTTATGTACATGTGACACTTCTAACCGAGCAGCAGCACCCGCCTGGAACCTAGGAGAGGCAAAGTATGCGACGCCTCCAGTACCTTTCGTTTTCAGCAGGGGGGCTGTGTAACCGAGCAGTTAGCTCACTTCCAAAGTGCTCAAGACCGCGTTTCGATAGCGTCAGGAGACGCCGTCGCATGTAAACAATTCGGGCCGAGCAACAAGTAAATAGTTAAGGAATTCGGTTAGAGGAGAGAGAGCAGAGAAAGTAGGGATGGAAAAAGGTACTCGCGCGAGCCCACGCGAGAAGACAATTAGTCGCGCGCGAGCCAAGCGAGAGAGGACAACTCCTGAGGTGCGGGGCCTGTGCGACCCCCAACCTACAGCGGCTCCAGGAGACGTGGTAGCAGCGGCATCACCCGTGCGGGACCAGTGGAGTCCAAGGCTGGCAGCTTCCCCAGCCTGCGGCTAGCGAGAAAGTTGCAACGCAACGAAACTACCGATAAGTAGTTAGATTAAAGGTTATTCGCTCTCTCTCTCATCTCTCTCTCTCTCTCTCTCTCCCTCTCCCTCTCCCTCTCTCCCTCCCCCCTCTCTCTCTCCCTCCCCCCCCCCTCCTCTCTCTCTCTCTCTCTCTCTCCCTCTCCCTCTCCCTCTCCCCCTCCCCCTCCCCCTCTCCCTCTCCCTCTCCCTCTCCCTCTCCCTCTCCCTCTCCCTCTTCCTCTTCCTCTCTCTCTGTCTCTCTCGAAACCGGCATACATGCCGAATCGTTTAATCGCGCGTCTCGCCGAAGCGAGGAAAGAATTTATACTTCCCGATTAACTATTTAATTTTGCGATACGCGAGAATAGACATTTCGCGTTTCTTTTTGTTAATTTTTAGAGTAACGAATACATTTAAATAATTGTAAATATAGGAGTAGGCAATAAATGTATTCTTTTATTTTAATGAAAAACAACTCTCCTTCCTTCGTTCATTAAAACCGAACGGCTGCCGATTCCCTACTATTCCGGCCCCGGGATTTCACGGGTTAAGAATCCACTCTTGAGCGGAGGAAAAGTTTTTAGAGTCTCGTAGGGAAAAGGTAGTCCGGGGGTCATAGCGAACCCCCGTTTTGTGACGTTAATTGCTTGTCCCTGCTAAAGTCGGGGAAAGGGGCAAAGGCACCGCAGAAGCTAGTGAGCATAGCCGAAAGGGCTCCGGGATTTAGATTAATAGATATTTTGCCATGAATCCCGAAAAAGCAAGCAAGTAACCGTCACAGATTTTTAATAAATATAATTTTTTTTCAGTATACAATTATTCTCTTCCGAGATGATGGCGTCAGCGTGGCAGACAAACGTTGAACCTGCTGCCTAGTGGATGAAAATCAATCATCCATTAATATCACCGGAAGGTCAGTTCGATAGCCATTTAACAAAAAAGATTTAAACAATTAATGTGGACAAAAATTAAACAAGAATTGTTACACAGAAAAACCTTTGTTCCTTCAACAATAGGCAATAAATATCTATCCATCCAATCCATCAATTGGTTCAAACAGGATTTGACGCCAAACTCCTGAAAACCAAAGTTTTCAGAAAACAACAATAAGAGCTTGTCATTTTTTTCTCAAAATATCGCTCTCTACACAGAACTTATTTTTTAAACTATAATTACCACTTTTATTGAATATTTAAAGTTGATTAAA
>JAWWEM010039418.1:0-14031 GCA_035582935.1 Ormyrus thymus
GCGACTAGCCAAAACTAAACCAGAAATCGCATTTCTGGCTATTCATTAGTCAAAAACTACGTAAGATTTCTACCAGGATTATTTTTGATTATATAACCTTTTTACTCTGATAGGAATTTAGCGGTTTTAAATCGGGCCTGTATTGGGCTTCTGACTGAATAAATTATATAATAAAATTTAGCGCTTTCGCGAAGTAAATAAATTTTGTTTTTGTTACAGGTGAGTTTCACAGCCTCTACAGTATTGAGTTTTAAAACAGGAATATTTGTAAGTATTCGTAGCCGGAGCGAGCTTTACTAATTAATACGAGAAACTATAAATTATAAAACTTTTAATTGGAAAATTTGTCAACGCAAAATTTCTTCTCATCGCAAACATGCGTACTAATCGATCTCGCCCCGTTATTCAAATGAAATCGAAATTCTCCATTTCTCCGCCTAGAAATCGCGGGGAATTGAATCGCTCGGAAAAACATTCATCAACGTTCCGCTTCATCCGCGAAAGAAGCCCGCGCGGAAAAATTAATCAGCGCGCGAATAAAAGAAACAAGAGTCAAGCCCGGAACGAGTTTCTAAAGTCTCATCGACAAGATTCGCTTCTCTGCAATCTTCGTCGGACAATCGGCGCTGTTCATTATTCGATTTTGCGTGGCGGCGGAGCAGCGTTATTTCCGCCGTACGGAACGTAATTATCGCCCGCTTGGATGGAATTACCGTCTCAGACGGAGGGAGATGGAAAAACTGGGGGCCTGTTTCTAAAAGGACTCATCTCCGACTATTTGTGAGGAGCGAAAAAAATTTCGTTCGGGCACAATGACGGGAACTTGGTCGACAGGATAGAAGGCGGTGATGAGAAAAAAATTGCTTCTTTAGGAAGTCCTCTTCGCGTAATCAGCTTCGAAGAGTCATTATTAAGATTCACAGAGCACAGCGAGCCGCAATCATTTAGAAAGTAAACTAATCAAACGCACAGTACCGCGTGATTTACGAAGGGACATCTGTCGTCGAAAAGCGGTCCGAAGCTCTTAACGCGCATCAAGCGGCGCGACCGCCGAAAATATATTCCACGCGCGGAGCGCCGCAGCGAGAATGCAAGAGTAGCCTCGCGTATCCCCAGCCGCGGAATACAGACATAAATAATTCGGAAAACACGGCCGGCGCAAAGGGGGAGAAGGAGGGAAAGCTACGGGGAAACGCGAGCGCGACTTAATGGAGAGAGAGGACGGCCGAGCGCAGCAATACGATGTAAATTTTTCACGCGAATATCCATTGAAATCGCTCCGCTCCGCCTGGCCGTCTTTTTGCGCCGCCAGTAAGTCAAAATCCTGGAGCTGCATTTTTCGCGCGATTTATGGGGGCTGCGCGCTCGCGCCTGGCACGTGGTTTTGACTGCGCGGAGTACGGAGCTTGTTTCTTAAACGACTCGGCGTAAAGTGCGAGGGGAAATCTGCCTTCGTGCGCTACGAACTGCCGCGCCGTTTTCGTTTTTTTTTTCTTTTTTGTTCTTACAAAGGAGCTTGTTGGGAAATTCGGCTTCTGCAATAGCTGTGCGTTTTCGGCGCTCGTAAACATTATGCATTAGAAAGCGCGATGAGAAAGCAGTTAAAGTACCGCGAGACAAGTTTATTTACTCAGTTAATTATCTCGAATTTTTATTCCATTTTCGTGTACATGCGAAACTCTTCGCTTTTGAAATGAGCACATATTTTTTTGCAGACTGCATTAAAGTAATTTTCCCCGCTTAATCGACGTGCGCAAAATTTGAACAAACATGGCGTTACTGCGGAGGGGGGGTCAAAATATCGCTTCCGTAACATCAGCAATCAATTTACTTTCCAATCTCCTCTTAATAACGCAAACGTTAAACAGGATGCGCGAAATTAGAGCTCGCCTGAAATCGGCCGAACAGCGCTAAACTCGCTTGTTTCGCCCCTCCCCACCCCCCCGGCTTTTTCTTATAGTTCCAGCGCGCGAATTGGAAAAAAAAGTCTCGTAGCCGGGGAAAGCGTCGTTTATTTGGGTATTACTACGACTTGTTTTTACTGGGAATATACGCGCCGCTGCTGCAGGAATTAAAGTTTTCGTCAAAATAGCGCGGAGGTGGCGGTAGCAGCAGCAGCAGCAGCAGCGAGAGCGCCGAGGCTCCCTCGAAACTTTTTAACTAACCCGTTTATTGCACTTTTCTCAACACCGCTCTTTCTCTCTCTCTCTCTCTCTCGGACTCGTTACGCGTGCCGGGCGCCTTTTTCCTTTTCAGCAAAGGCGTCGTGCTCTCTTTTCTCGTCCTTTTCTCCGTGCCGCTATCGCAGGATACGAGCAGCACGAATATCAATTCGTTTGTGGAAGCTGGCCCGCGCGGCGACGCCCGGCGTGCTTTTTATTAAGGAGTGTTCTAATGCCTCGATTATTACTACTGCCTCTGCTTTTTCAGACTCTGTACAGTTTTTAAAGTAGGACATCTTTTGTTTCCTGCTAGAGGCAGCATTGTGATAGTAATTTTTCGAGTTGTTCGAAAAACCTTTTACAATTGTATTTTAAGGTGTTGGGAACATTTTTTTTTGTTTTTTGTTTTGTAATGGCGGCAAAAAAATCTTTTTTTGTTTAGCTTATTTGTTTTCTTTTTATCGCCAATTTTTAATTTTCGAAAAATTTAATTTTACTTTTTTTTGATGATAGGATTGAAAATTATTTGAATCGAAATTGTATATGGTATCGTGATTATATATATAACATAGTACAGCCATATTTTTATTATTATTATTTTTTTATTATGAATGTTGATGTTAGTTTCAGCAATATAGTTCAAATCAAATACAAAAAATTATAACATTCCGATAACAGTATTTTTATTTAAATTTTTTTTGCTGTTCATTAAATTCTAAAATGGACATATAAAAATAAAATAATACAAAAATAAATAATTAATTAAATATATAATAGTTTAAAATTATGTTGTTGAAATTGATTGTTTTTAATGAATTTCAGTGATAATGTTGAAACGATAAATTAGTTAGGAGGAAGCTAAGTGCCAATGAATTGGCAGCGGTTTTTATAAATGTATAGACAGAAATGAGAACATTATATTGTACGCTATGATCTTGCGCAGTGTTGAATAATTTGCGAGTGAACGAGTAGGACATATCGTAATTGAAATTAGCTATGATGCTACAGGTAGAAAAAGTTCCAGTAAAAATTACTATACTGTTTAGAAAAGCGAGCACAGAGTGCTAAAACCCAAAAAATTACCATACCTAAATTACCAGAAAATTTAGTCATTTTTATTGAAATACTTGCTATTTTTACTGCAATATTTCTCCCCGTGTATCGGAATAAGAATTGTTTTAGATTTTCATTGATACTGGTCCTATTAGAGATATTTTAATTAATAAAGTAAAGTGAACAAAAGCGCGATATATTTTTTAGCCAGGTGATACCTGACTATTATACTATATTATTTAAAAAATTCGAAAACAATAGAAAATTATTTTATTTAAATAATTATTACTTAGCATCTAGAGCGAGATTCGAGTTCTATCTTTATTTAAGTAATATCAGCGTTTTTAAAAGAGCCTAATATCAAAAGCTAAATATTATAAAGACTTCCAAAGCAGGGAATAAAAGCTTTTGAGATGCAGCTATAATATAAGTACAGACAGAAAACTTTATCAGTCCCGATTCTTACTAGAAACATCTGCGATCTATATTTTCTATATACTGAAAGAGGTCACCTTTGGCCTCTCCAACATTGTAAGTATATCTAATGAAACTTTTAAAAAAGCAGGCTTTTGCAATTTCGACAGATATAAGCAGTTGTAATTGCCATTTCCCTGCGGTCTTTCAAAGCTGATGTCGTTAATCGTTACGGCCGCGAAATCGGAATCCGAAGTGCAGGAGATTACGATTAAATCGAGATTCGCTCAGCTGATGAATTTTTGAGGATCTGAAAGTTTGCCGGGAGGTTAATTGGACTTAGATTTCGATCCACTTTTGAATTCAACGAGCTGTTTCTGCGAGAATCGTATTTACGCGCGATAATTGCTTTTTTTTGAATTATGAATCGGAGATTGGCTGTCAGAAATTTTTATATTCACTTTCGCATTCATTCGAAACGCGTTAATTTACTTTCAGATAAATGCCAATTTCAGTCGATTACAATTTATATTTTTCTATTTAATTTTTTGTTTGATCGAAAAATTAAAATTAGTCGTAGTATTTTTCCAACCATATAATGTACATTAGTTACTTTTCAACAAATTTTAACGCTTATACGAATCCATCACCCACGGCGCTCTCGCAGACGCAGTTCTCAAAAAGAAGCAACTTGTTACTCGAACTTATATCCAAACAAACCCTCCACCTAATTATCTCCGAGCAACAAACGCTTGCAAATTGGACGCAGCAATAATCCTTTCCTACCTTAAAAAGCGCGCACACACGACCCAGCGGCTGCAACGGCAGCAGGAGCCGGAGCCTGTCTCTCAAAGCGGCGTTTCCACTTATTTCGAAGCCCGCTTAAAACTTCGAGTGCTCCAGTTTGTGAAATTAGCGAGCGCCGCCCGGAAACGCGAGAGAGCAAAAACCGGGGGAAAACAACGGCAGCAGAGGCAGCGGCGGCGGCAGCAAGAAAGCGCGCCGCCTGAGTTATACCGCCTATGGGATATGTATCGGCAGATTTATGGCAGGGGATTTTTATTATCGCAGTCGGAGAGCGCTTGTCGTTTTCTTTCATTCGAGAGGTGAACACGCAATAATTCCGGCTTCTCTCTCTCTCTCTCTCTCTCTCCTCCGCGGCAGTAAATCCGCGAGCGAAGCAAGAATATTCGAGCAGCGCTTGATGGATTGATTAAAACTCTCGGCACGGCCGAGATTCGATTTGTCGTGGAAATTATTATTTGCCTGCTACTTAATTTTCCGGTGTTGCTGCCGCCGCTGCAGTTGACATTCATTGTTGTGCCTTTTCCTTATTGACGAGAGCTTCTGGTTCTGGCCTTTTTGCGCGGCCGATCGCGTGATTTGCGACCTAATTTTCCGAGCCAGTGAAACATGTGGACTTTCATGATCCTCGTTAAATTTACTCTATTTACAAAACTGGTCATTTGAACTCGATAATAAAAGATGTATCGTAATAATTTGCGAGTATAACAGTTAATTTCGTTAACTGTACACATTATTAAATTAAAAACACATCTGTCTCAATAACCCAGAGTAATTACTGAGATATTTTGTATATTTTCGTTGTTATGAACGCACAGATTGAACAAAATAGTGAAAATTGAAACGACTTATTTGTAATTCATCCAAGAAAACATGACTTTTGCAGCCGCTAATCCTAATTTAAATTTGAATGGCATTCAATGTTGTGCCTTTTCCATGTGTATCGTTTTCCTGTAAATTCAATCTCATAAAAAAAAGATGCTATATTTTTATAAGATTTCTTTGCATTATAAATATTTAAGTTACAAAACAAATTATTCGGGTTTAAATTACAGTGGTCAGTTTTGTGAGCTAATAATTATCACGGGCACTGTTGATCGCTGTAAGTTTGGCTCCAGCACATAAATCAGAAAACGTTAAGCGCGTATAAAACGAAAATTACTATCCGATTTTAACAGTTTAGAAACTCTATAATTTACAAGCTGCACTGAAATTGTTACGAGGCCTCATTTACTTATACAAAGTAATAAAGGGAACGTTGCACAGACACGCACTTCCTTATGAAAAAGTTAATTCTCTATAAAAAGAGTTTACGCACTTTTAACAACCGTTTAGCGTGTCGGACGTATCTCTCGTGCGCTTTCTTTGCGCGTCGAAACATTGGAGCCGGAGCGATTTTACGAGCTCGTTTCCCAATATAACGGAAACGTCGCCGCTGCACGCGCACACATACCAGACCAGCATCGGCGATTTTAATACGCGCCGCCGAGAGCTTCGCAATTTGCTTTGCCGAAGTCCGCCTCGGTTCCTTTGAACTTGCGCAAAAAGAGTTCGTTTCCAGCCAACACAGTTCCGGAGGAGCGCGGAGTATGGATTGCCAATGAAATTTGGGCACGACGCACGTCAAAGCGAGGAAAAATCCGGCCGAGCGATGTATTGGTTACATTGGGAGCCGATTCGAAACGTCGCGCGCGCGAAAGGTGATTAACGCGAGTCTCGGATGCTGCTGTGCTATTTGTAGAGCAACGCGAGATATTGGATTTGTTTTCTTCGCTCTCGCAGGGGGGATTCTCATATTACGCAGCGCGACGCTTTAATCTCTTTCTGCTGAAACGTCATATTAAATGTCGCTTTTAAAGCTCGCTCGGATATTCTTCAGACATCAAACGCGAATTTCAATTTTTCCTCGAGAGTCATGAAATGTGACTTAGTTCACGATTGCAAAGCCCCGGGAGTTGGCATAAAAAAGTACTTAAACAGGATGGGAAAACATTTCGGAGGGAAGGCAGAAGGAAGCGTTTGAGAAATTTCATTTCCCTATGACAAAAGTCGCGTAACCTAAATGTAATCCCGGGAGGACGCGTTGCCGCAATAACATTTCGTTTCCTCCGCACGCAGGATGCATTTCTAATAAAATAATAAATATATTCCCGACGCTGATTTATGAATTAGATTATTAAAACCAGCGAGCGACTCTCTCAGTTTTTTTTTTCTTCCGCATGCACGTCGAAGAGCAGCGGTTGCGAAAATTCAATAAAAATCTCTAGCTCTATTTGCGCGTAAAAGAATCAGCGACGCTTGAAAAAGAAAAATCCTAGTTCAGCTCCGAAGCATTTCCAACATTTCAATAAGGCAAAACTAACTCGTCATAAAAGCCCGATCTCCCCCGCAGGCAGCATTCCCTCGGCGTTCTGCTCGGTCGCTTAAACGGCCAGTTATTGCTACATTTGTCTTGCGGCATCCCCTTCAAAGCTCGGCGCGCGCGCCACTGTAAGAGGATACGGGAGGCGCGCGGGGCTTCCTCTCCCCCCGCTGCGAATTTCACCTTCGAGCTCCTCCCCGAGACTTTTTCCATTTCCCCCTCGAGATTACGTCTCGCGGCGAGATATAGGAAACGGGCCGCGCATAAAAGAGATGAGATGAAACTTATCGACAGTCGGCTGCCGCTGCCTGCCTCTCTCGGCGGGCGGGGCTAAATTTTCAGCGACGTCACACGTCATAATATCGCCTCCGTGCCCCGAAATCGGCCTGCCACCGACAACTTTTCATATGATAATTCTCGCGCTTTTTTTCCCCCGGCCGATGCGAGCGACTCTCGCGTCCCTCTGCGCGGGATAAGCAGATTTAACGAGTGGCGCGGAAAAAAATAGAGGAAATAATGAAGCGTGACGGGCCGGCAATGCAGTTTGCACCGCTACTCGCCGGTCGATGGATTTCCCGCAAAATCCATCAGCCTCGGCGTACGTCAGGAGAAATTTACCTCCCGGCTAAAAATCGCGACGAGCCGAGCGAAAAACAAAAAGAGTCGACGCCCCCCCCCCGGGTCTATTTATATGCATTTGCTCTTTAGCATCTGCATAAATCTCATCTAGCCCGGGAGACGCCGCGGCGAGCCATCAAAAACAGGCAGCGTCGAGGGGGGGGGGGGGCGAAACCTATCAAAAGCACTAAACGTCATCGCGGATTCCGCCATTATTAAACTCGGCTCTCCGCGCGGCCCCGAAACTCCTGCCGACCGACTTGTTCGCGCTTACAGCAGGTGACGCGCATTCGCCGGGACAACGTGCCAGCCGAGCGTAACGTTGTAAGCGCTTGAGATCTTTCCCGAGAGTTTCCTCAATTTTTAGGACTGAAATCTAATTCCCCCCCCGGCCGCGAGCAGCG
This sequence comes from Ormyrus thymus, assembly GCA_035582935.1. Classification (NCBI taxonomy): domain Eukaryota; kingdom Metazoa; phylum Arthropoda; class Insecta; order Hymenoptera; family Ormyridae; genus Ormyrus; species Ormyrus thymus. The sequence continues at coordinate 7,818 of JAWWEM010039418.1, forward strand.
AGATAATGAAGAGTAAAACAAAAAATAAAGATAAAAATAAAACAGCGCCCCGTATTAAACTGATTGCGAGAGCGGCGAGCGGAGAGGCGAGTGGCCCAATTTCCCGGCTCGCGCTCGCAACAAAAGCCCGGAATCGCGAAAACAATAACAGGGCCGGCGATCCGCCGTCGTTCCCGGGCGTTTTTATCGCGCGGCGCCGGGAGCCGCGAGCCGTAGGCCCCGAAATAACGAAGCCCGTAATCTTGGCTCGCTTCCCTCGCGTAATTCAAAGTCGTCGCCAAACAATGGGACTCGCGCGGCGGACATTAAACTAAATGCCGGTACGTGCGCGCACCGGATACGTCATCCGCGAACGACCTACGTGCAAGGTCGTGAGAAACACCTGGCGCGCACAGTGGAAGAAGAAGAAGAAGTCGTCGTCGTCGTCGTCGTCGTCGTTCTCTCCCGGGCATTATCCCGGCGCAGCGCAGGTGCCACGCAAAGGGAAGAAGAAGAAGGAGCAAGGGGACGAGGCGCGAAAAAGCCCCGGGGACTTTGATTAATGGCCGGGGACTCTCTCTCTCTCTCTCTCTCTCTTCCTTTGCGCACGCAGTGGGCGGGAGGGGGTCAGCGGTGAAGTTACTCCGGTAAAACAAGCGCCGGCCGAGATAAGAGAGGCTGAGCGCTGACACGAGTTCGGCTGCTGGCAGGACCGCCGGAGGGGAAATCTGCTCCTCGCGCTGTATTCCGAAAAAGTGAGCGCGCGCGAAGCATGCATTATGTAAGGCGCGCTGCGTGCCGCGGCCGTAAATTTTCGCGCCGGGGAATTTATGGATGTTGACGCGCGCATATAAAATGCGCCTTTGACGCGTACTTTTTAAGTACTTTCTTCGGCGGGTGGGGGAGCTTGCGAGCCGCGGCGGCGGATTCTTGCCAGGAGGATGTTGGCTTCGGGAAAAACAGCGATATTTTAACCAACTCCTTTGCCCGCCTCGCCCCCGCTGGATTTTACGGCAATTGTCACGAGCGGTTACCGCGCCTCCGGCGCGATTCAAAGACGATCACTGCTAAATCACGAATTACGATCCTACGTAAATATTCGAATAAACGTCGGGAGCAGGCGTCCACGTCTCGAGCCACTAATAGTTTCTTCGGCTGACCTTATTGCATCAGTCGCAGGGCTCGAGCAGAAGAGGCCAATATAATGCAAGACGCATCCCCCCCGGGTACTCGGAGACTCGGGCACAATGATCGAGGGGGGGGGTGGGGAGAAGAGCAGACTGTATTATGCACTCTTTCGGGGCTCGGTGCACCGGCGGGAGAGAGGGAAATCTGGCTGCCTCGCTCTTTGGACGGACGCAGAGAGCAGTAGTTCGCGCGCGTGTACACCTTCCATTGTCCCGGCAAAGCATCAACAATGGGCTTTAACGGAATTGGGGGCAGGTCAGATTGTGCGAAGGTAGGGCACAAACGTCTGTGCCTGAGCTCAGTTGCGCGCTTCCGGGCCCAGGAAATGCCTCTCTCTCCGTCCCTTATCCTGCTGCTCTATAGACATCTAGGAGGACGACGTTGGAGTTCCATTATATACATATCTGGCTGAGCATTCGACAGGAGCCGCACTGCCGTAGAGGCCGGCCGCTGCTCCAGCCGGCTGATGAATATCCTCTTTTCTTGCTCGAGGATCAATTACTTAAGCATTATTAGAGGATCCCCACTCGATCTCGTTTTCATTGGGCTCGCTCTGACGCTCCGGTGCATCAACTGAACGGGGATACGTGCGATTCAGATGGCTGCTCGAGTGGCCGCCTCGCCCCAAGCGGCATTAACAGACAGCGAGAACACGTTGGAAGCTCGAGAACAATGACGGAGTTTACCGCTAGGAAATCAAAGGGTATTATGCGCGATGTTCGTAAATAATTCGGGGATAATTATTAGACTCCAGCTCGAGAGGTGACTCAGTCCCGCCTAAAGTAAACGTCTAGATTCCTTTCAATGGACTCAAAATTTACACTTTCGAGGTAGCTCGAAGCAGAAATTACCGGACCCGATAAAGTTAATTTTTTTAACTTTCCCTCGCTCGCTAATCGGACAATATTCTTAGACGCAGCCCGGCGACGTCACGCACACGCGGCAGGGCTTAACAGGGAGAGATTGTGCGGTCGGGATTTGGAGTGAGCCAGCCTGGCGATATCTCGTCCCTCTCTCTCTCCCGTATCAGGTACAAATTCAGCGGGCGTCCGGAGCCTCGCGTGCTCAGAGCGTCGTGGCATCGTGCTGGCGGTAGAGGCGCGGCTAATTACCGCTCGCTCGCTACGTTATTACTATCATCGTCGTCATCATCATCATCATCGGTCATACTGCCCGTGGCCGGCAGTACGGCGGACGCAGTCGCCGCCGCCGCCGCCCGCTGACCTCAGAGATAAGGCACACGCACGCGGAAACGCCTCGTGCGGTCGACGTTTCGCACGCACGATTCTATATATCCACAACGTGTCACTCCGCTTCTCTCCCTGCGACTGACACGCACGGTCCCGGCGGCCGCGCGTCGCGAGGCGCCTCCAATCTCGGGCTGCCGACCGGCGCAGTTAATGGACCTCGATTAAGAATTTAGCCCCCCCCCCGCGCGGAGGGGGGAGCGGCGTGAAAACGTCCATTCATTTTCGGGATAATCGAGAATAATCGCGAGTAATGGTGATTGATTCGCTCCGGCCTGCTGGAATATCACATCTGATAGAGGTGGATTTTTTCCTTTTTAGCTTTTTTGTCCTGGATAATCAGAGGGTGAAGCGCCATTTACTTTCTTTGCTGACCGGTTGATTAACGCGGTTGTATCGATCAAGTGTTCAAACGGTACCGTGTAAATACCCCGTGAAAGAGGGACAAATGTGGACTGCGCGAGTAATGATATATTAAGAATGATGGATTCGGAATATACCGAGCCGAAGTCGGTAGCTTTTAATCGTTTTGCGCGATTATAAGCGTTTAATTCGAAATTATGGTAAGAGAATGATTAACCTCAAGCATTTATAATTAAGTTTAATTAACTGTTCAGAAATCTAGAATGGAATTCCATCACGCTATACTTAATCTTTCGTGCGAAGATAAACATTTTTAATTCATATTAACAGGCTGCGTTTAGAGCACAATACTAATGTTTGCCCAGGGAATAACGCGAAAATAATTGTTCCTTTCGAATAAAATATTAATTCTGACGTAACAGCCACTTATACTAACTTTACTTAGAAGCATATTTTACAGCAGTTGTAGCTCTTCAACACCTTAAACCTTTTACGTATTTGGTAGATTCTTTATAATTAATACCCCCTTTCGATTCGTTCGATTACACTAATCCAAGCGATGTAGTACAATTACGAAGAACACGTTGATCGCTCGCACCCAGTGGCAATTAAAGATCGATCAATCTTCATTTATCAGTATATTATTGTAAAACACGAAGAATACCAGTATAAAAAAAGAGGGGAGGGGGCAGGGCGAGAAATGTTTCCGTGAAAACGTAGCGTTACCCAGTTTTCAAACTTGATTCACGCGATCGCCGGCAATTTCAGTTTCAATCGTCTTTCAATTTACAGCGAAAATGTTAGCTCAAGCTGGTTTAGTAATAATCAGAGCGCCGCCGGTATTTCGCGCGAGCACACAGCCGCACACACGTTCCAGCGCGGCAGTTAACCAGGCGAAAATAGTCATTTCCGCTAAAACGATACCTCTCTCTCTCTCTCTCTCTCTCTCTCTCTCTCTCTCTCTCTCTCTCTCCGTCTCTCTTTTGCCATAATTTGCCGAAAGGTCGCGCGTGCATTCATGCGAAAACTCGGCGGTGCGCAAGCGCTCGTCGGGCGGCGGGGGAGGGGGTGGGAGGAGAGTGCAGAGGGTAAATATTGATTCAGGTTAAAGCGCAACCTGACGGGACCTGTGATATATAAGGCTCCACGGCCTCGGTTCCAAGAAAACGGCGAAAACAAAGGGGGGTCTCTGCATCGCCGGAGAGAGAGAGAGATCCGGACAAAAGGGGTGGATTCTTCCTCTTGGCAGCGGGCAGGCTGCGGTCGGTGGCTCCTTATTCCAGACAATAAATGTCCCGAGATCAGGGAGTCGGCTGTAACGAGCTAACTGATTTCGGGGGCTTTCACGGCCATTCGTACCTCGTTTGTTCGTTCATTTCGTTCGTTACGTTGCTCGGACGAGCTCCCCCCCCCCAGGCGCCGGACGCCGCGCGTACCCCTCGTTTATATAGTTAGTCTGGCTGCTGCCTCGGGGCTATATTTTCTTCCCGAAGAAAAATAGCGGGTGTGTGTGCGGGGGGGGGGGGGATGTCTCACTTCTCTCTTACATACAACGTGGAATCATAAGCCCGGTACGCGAATCACGTACCGGCGAAATAGAGCGCGGCGGAAGTTATGCCTCCCTCCGCTGCTGCTGCTGCTGCTGCTGCTGCTTCTTCTTCTTGCCTGGCAGGCTACCTTTCAGCGTGCGGTCATTATCCGCCGCGCTGAATGCCGGAGAGTCTTTCCAGCCGCGCCACTTTATAATTCGTCTGTGCATCATTAAAATGCGTGCGAGGGAGCCGGGGGAGCGAAAGAGAGAGAGAGAGAGAGAGAGAGAGCCAGATAAAGTGGGTTTCCGCAGTAAGCTTGATTGTTATACTTGCGGTATGTGTGCGTGCGCGCGCGCGCGCGTGTGTATGTGTGTATAGCTCGAACATCTTGAAAGTACCGATAGCCAAATGGCATCTTTCCTCCTCCTCCGCGGCTGATAGCCAAGTTTACGAGGCGCTGCTCCTGGAGAGTCTCCTTCTCCTCGTTTCTCCGCAGCTTCTCTTCCGCGTTACTTGTATTCCCCCCCGTCCCCCTCCCCCCCCGCGCTCGCTCGGGTCGTTTGCGCGCATAGCCACGAGCTAGATGTTATCGGCGGGCTTCCACTTCTTCTCCTCCGCCTCCTGGCCGCTTCCCCGGCGCGTAATCTGCCCGAGTACTTCCGCGCGCAGTGGCTCCGGTGACGCGCTGGAAGTGCGTCTGCCGCGAATTAATAATGCGAATTGAAGCGGGGCGCGCGCCGCGTTCGACTGCTTTTTACCTCGAGCCGGCGCGCGGCTGCCGACCGGCGCATAAAATCCGATACCGCCGCCTACTTTACGGCACTCGCGGCGATTCACTTATTCCGATTGCCGCGGCGCCGCTTTGTGCAAATGAGCCGCCGCCGTTAAAACTTTATTATAAGCCGGCATCGATTGCGCGCTTTTGTTTACCGGCGCATTAGTCGACTGCTCGTAAAAAGCATCGAGAGAGAGAGAAAGAGAGAGGGGGAGAGGCACCCCTGTTTTTAGAACGGCGATAAAGCCCGAAAGCCTCGGCATATATTTCCCAAAGGTGTGCGAGAGCGGACCTCCCCCGTTAATTACGCTCTTTTCCACGAGAAGAATGGAGCCCGGCGAAGAGCTACGGCGCGCCTCCGCGTATAAATCTATTACCGAAATTACAAATCACTTTGGCAAATTAAGCCGGGGGCCGCGTCCCGGCCGCGCATAAATCACCGCGAGAGCCCTCGAAACGTTTCGTCGAATTAAAAGGACCTGCGCACGCAGGTCGCTGCGCCTAAAAGCCCAGAGCCCGGCCGCTTCCGCGACTTCGATGCCGAGGGCTAATGGCTGCGCGGGCGCGAAATTCACCTCAGCGGCGGGTGGGATTCGGGGAGAGGCTGACGAGCCGTCAGGAGTCGGGGGCCTTGCCTCTTTAGTCGGATTTCCCGCTGGGGCGCCGCGATTTGTGTTAGCTGCGCGGATTACTGCTGAAGACTTTGCCAGACTTTCGAGCTCAGTACTATTTAAGTGTGAAGGAAAAATTGTCATTTAAAATTTTTGCATGTTCAATTTGATGATTAAAAATTCTTCGTTATTCCCCGATATTCACATATATGAAACTTGAAATATTTGCCTAACGCCCCTCTTCTCCTTTCTGTTACAGGTGAGTTTTCCGCGAATTCCTAGCCAGCTGACCCAAAAAGGTTGCGTATGCACGATCCACATATATAAGGGATTAAGCTCGAAAGTCCATTTTTAAATTATTCAGCTCCCAAACTTCCCCCGAGCATTATATCCCATCGAAACTTGTAAAATTCGGCCAGGCGTCCGCTAAGTGCTTCCCCAGCAAATAACCCTTGACGGACTCGGGAGCTTATCCGCCAGCGGTAGCAGGACGGGCGGGGGGGGGGGGGGGGGCGGGGC